>WOUH02000036.1:7080716-7101869 GCA_009936405.2 Stevia rebaudiana
AAAAAAAAAAAAAAAAAAAAAAAAAAAAAAAAAAAAAAAAAAACCAAAAAAAAATTCTAAACCTATTGATTTGCAAATCTTAAGGTTAAAGACTGTACAATCCTACAAACATAGCAGGGTACTGTCAATATCAGATTTACAAATTTTGCTTAAAAACCTTTGTTTAAAGATCATGAAACTCGTAAATAATATTAGATATTTCGAAAATTTAATGTTAAGATTTCGAAATTTTTAGAACCAGAATATTAGGGTTTTAAAAAAAAAAAATTCAAAATTTTATAAAGTTTTATGAACTGTTTGATAAAATTTTCTCAAAATATATGTTGAAAATTCAGATTTTAAGATTTCGAAATTTTTAGGGTTTTGTTATTAAAACCTGATTTCGAAACACATCCAGTTTATCATTCTAGATCAGGAATCGATTAAGCAACATCTCTCTAGATGCCACATGTTGATCGATTCCTGATTGATCTATAAATAAACATGATAATAAAGAGATTAGATGTAACCTGATAGTCCAACAGCAGCAGTAGGATTGATTGCAGTAGACATTCTTGATGATCTGATTGACTGGTTTCCGTTTAGGTTGCACCCTTTTTAATGGGATATTGAGAGGGGAAAGAGGCTAGATTAGGGTTACGAATTTGTGTGTGTGGTTGAGCACCAATTCGTGAATAATGATGATGTCATATATAGTCTCTTCGTTTAAGTGCAACCAAAGGGGAAACCCTAATTAGTAGTGTAAGGTCAATTGTGCCCATCATACCATTAACTAACTATAGGGGTATTTAAGTAATTGATCAATTAACAATTATATAAATAATCATGAGGGACTTATTATATATATTAATATCATTCTTTATTTATTTATTTATATTTCTATTTTTTGAATTTGATGCAATTCTTTTTCTTTGAATTAGTTAAATGGAACAAACATTAGTAACCATGCTCAGGAATTTTGATCTTACAGTGAAAGATGTTATGTTAAAGGTAAGAGTAATCAGATTCTGGAAATTACCCGATCTTAAAATTCCGAACGAAGATCACTCTATCAAGATGATACTAATTGATGAAGAGGTATGTAATATATCTGTTATTTATACCTTAATTTATTTATAAAATTTATTTCATATTTATATAGCTATTTTGTGTGTTGGGTGGAGTTTTATTTTTTATTTTTTGGGTTGCATAATGTTTTATCTTGTACAGATAATTTTTTGATTTTAATCTTGAATTAAAATATACATGTTCATAATGTTGTTTGAAAAAAAAAATGTATATACAAAGCTTATATATGCAGCATTTGATAATGTTTTAAGAAAACTATCAACTTCATATTATCGTAATTATATTTTGTGTTTAACTTACAATTTTCATTTAGGATTCTTGTAATTGTTTTGTTAACTATAGTACATATGGTTTTTTAGACACATTTAATTTAAGAATTAGTCGTACGTAAACGTGAATAACTTTAATTTTGTATTTGGATTATTTTCCTATTAACATATCTATTTTAATATGTTATGTCATTATGTTTTTAAACCAATTGCTCATTTTCAGTTGTTTATGTTGATGATGTAGTATTTGAATTTTCGACAACAACACATCGATGATAAGCTCATGAATCATGTTACATTTATTATTTAATATATGATTCCATAAAAATCAAACAGATAAGTTCTAATTACAATTTAATAATCATTTTATCAATTATGCTTTATTAAAGTATGTATTTTTTTTTAAGTATGTATTTTATAAAAACTTAACTTCATAAGTTTGTAAGTATTGCATTATTAGTCATTTTAATTTTTTTATTAAATTTTATGTCATTCAATATGTTAATTATTTTGTTTTGCAAAATAACTTACTGAAGTTTTAAATTTTATTTAGGATTTTAATAATTGATTATATCATATAATGAATTTATGACATTTGTAATGTTTCATGACATTAGGGGTAAAATAAAACACTTGAAGTTCATTATTTAAAAGTCAAATATGTTTTACATTTTTATATATAGGGAGATCAGCATATTGTTGAATATGTATTGTACAAAATTTGATTTTTTAACGAAAAATTGTAATTAAGATTTTAAACTAAGTTGTATAATATTTATTTATAAAATCTTTTTAATGAGTATATTATAATTTTCTTTTATACGTTATGTATAAGAATGTTAAAATTCATTCCTAATTTATATATCAAGTGTTTAATAAACCTTCACTAATCTGGTAAAAAACAACCTTTTAACCATATTTATTGTAACTTCACTATATATCAATTCGTATATTCGTATATTAAATTTTATTATGCGGTAACATATTATCATCTTTAGCATCTTGCATTTAATTTATTGCTATGAACTAAAAATCTAGGATTTTTTTTATTTAACTGTCAATAATATTGACATATGATATTTTTCAGACTTGTAGAAATATATAAAACTATTTTTCATTGTTATAATGATATTGTTATTAATTTTCTTAATCTTTTGTTATCATTATTAGTATGAATCTGTATGAAATCGTATTTACAATTACAAATAACCAAAAAGTAATAAATTTTATGTTGTTTCTAAAACGTTTTTTATTATTTACATGTATATCTTGAATGTTCGAAGCATCACTATCTTTTGGTTTCTTATTATACCATTTTGCTATTATATAAAGTTTATATGCTTTAAAATTTTAATACTTTTCAGGTATAATTGATAGGTTATATGCTTTAAATGTTTATATGCTCTAAAAGTTTATATGTTTTATAAATTCTCATAATAAGTTTGTGATACTTTATATATTACTATAACCTTTGCCTATTGATGTAACTCCTTTCATTATTGATAACATTGGAGACGATATTAATGTGAAGATTTTTCTACCCGATGACAGTGACTGGTATCTTTTACTTAAGCTTGAAAAACATGTATACTACTTAAAAAATGGTTGGTTGAAGCTTGCAGATGCAATGTGGTTAAAAAGTGATACAGTTTTGGTCTTTGAAAACGTTAGTGATATCATATTCTTAATGAATAAAGGAAAAAATGTCAAATATCTATCAAAATATAAACAAAATGCTTTAATTATTGAAAATATAATTTTGTACGCCGTGTATTACACGGGATTCTCACCTAGTAGACTATATATGGTGATGGGTTCATGGTAGAATGGACAAGTGGAGTTGGGCTAATATTTTTGGGGTTCTAAAGGAGTTTGGTTGGGTAGTTACGATAATCTATATATGATCTTCCCGAATATAAAGGTTGATTATCGGTATTGTACTAGTCAGTAGTCAAGGTTTAGTTTGGGGTGCCTTTTATTTGTAATGGTGTTATGTTTGTATTGTTCTGTCCTAGCACTTGTTAAGCGGTTTTTTATATAAATTGTTGGTTGTTAAAAGAAATATACTTGTAGGCTGACTTTTACAACACTGCTTAGTGTAATAGTCCATTTGCGTGCGCGTAAGGGGCTTCACCTCATCTTGTCACATCTGAAACACTATCCCCTTCTAAGTTAATGTTTTTATAGGTTAATAAAAGGTTCAATCAATAATAATATACAACCTTCCTCCTATTCCATGTTCATCACGCTCACACTCACCCTCAATCACGCATTAACACATAGTCTTATTATATTATTTCTTCATCTATGAGACGTAATATATCAGACCATGTGTAGTTATTTGTGAGCGTAATGGTGATAGCTATCATTTTAGCTCATCACGTCTTAAACACCACGCCCTCAAAGTGATGGAGGCATGATGAAGGTGGAGGTGAATAGGTGATGGTGGTCACATGATGATAAGCTAAATCTTAACTTTTTCTATTCTGATTTTGAACCATTAGTAATATACCACTTAACTCTCGTATATTTTACCCCTCATTCCATCCACCAATTACACTAATCTTTCCTTAACTCACTTGTTTGAAACTACGTATTAACCCATCACCCTCTTCAATCACCACCCATTAATTAGATTGTCTCAATCACCAATTGCCATGGATACTTCCGAGCAACCACAACCCTAAAGAACATGAATCATCTCAATTCTCAATATCTTAAACCCACGTTTAAATCATCATCAGAACTCATACCCAACCACTGCCGTCACCACCACTGCCACCGTTGTCATATGATATGGGAGTAGAAGCATCGACCACCCTCAAAACCACCGTGATCTTCCTCTGCTTCTTCCCTACCATCGCAAAGTCCGAAACTTTCACCCGATCCTACAAGACCTTCCACAGATCGTTAATATCACAAGTCAACTCCGAGCTAGACTTCCAAAACGGAGCTACAGTTAGCCAAGATGCACTACAGCTCACTCCGGACACCGGCAATGACGCCATGTTCGACCTCCGGAATTGGTCAGGCAGGGTCATGTTCCGGAAACCGTTCAAGCTTTGGGACCAAGACGCCACCAGCAACACCACCACCGTAGTCTCATTTAACACTTGGTTTATGGTCAACATCTACCCCATTAGCAGCACTCCCGGCGAAGGCTTAGCGTTCTTGATCGCACCCACCATCGACTTCCCGGAAGATGGCTACGGTCAGTATCTCGGACTCACCAACTGGAGGCTCGACAACCAAACCTCCAGCGCCTTCGTCGCCGTCGAGCTTGACACCTTGAAACAATCCTTCGATATTGACAATAACCACATCGGTCTCAATATCAACTCCATCAGGTCTGTGGTATCCAAATCATTAACACCATTAAACATCACTCTCGCTTCACAAGACGCAGCCTTTCACAACATCTGGATTCAATACAACGGCGTCGAGAAGATGATTCGTATCTACATCGCCGATCAACCCGGAAAAAACTCACTGACCCCACCGATGCCGGAAACACCCATCATTGCACACAGTTTAGATCTTAAACAAATACTTAACCAAGAATCCTACATCGGATTCGCGGCCTCCACCGGAACATTAGTCGAGCTAAACTGTGTGCTAGGATGGAACATCACGGTACAACAATTCGCCGGACCCAAGGGTTCGATGATGACGATCTTGCTCGCTGTTGGGATTCCGGTGGTGGTGGGGCTAGTGGCGTTGGCCGGTTATTTGGGTTACCGGTTATACAAGAAGAGATTAGTGGAGCGGTCGAGGTCGAACATTCTGAGCCGGCTTCGGACGCTGCCGAAGGAGTTTCAGTTCCGGGAGCTGAAAAACGCGACGAACAATTTCGATGAAAAGAGGAAGCTGGGGCAAGGTGGATTCGGCGTCGTTTACCGGGGAGTTTTACCGGAGGATAGTGCTGAGGTAGCCGTTAAATGGTTTTCGCGGGAGAGTTTGGAGGGGGAAGATGATTTCTTGGCTGAACTCACAATCATTAATCGGTTGAGGCATAAACATCTTGTTCGATTACTGGGTTAGTATTCATCTTTTAATTTGTCAATATATTATCTTTTCACCGTATATGATTCAGTTTATCTCAATTTGCATTAAAAATTTCATCAAAATTGGTAATTCCAGAGCAAGAACACGTAGATGTACGTTGATGAAGAATTAATTTATGATAAACAAAATTTTGTTTTTTTTTTATTTTAATCAAAGTGGCGTATTTTATTAAGAGTAAATGGTTTCGGGTGTTTTCTTAGCAGCGGAAATCACCATTTACCAAAATGGACACTTTACCAAAAAAACTAACCAAAATGATCATAAGTCTCAAAAGATGTTAAGTGGATGGAATCTTGTAAAAACGTTGCCAATGGAACCTCCCACGGTAGGTAACTCACACCGGCAAGTTCTCTTGGCAAAGATTTTGTCAGATTTTAGCCATCATACATCCTTAGAGCCTTATGTTCGTTTTGGTGATTTTTTTGTCAAACTAGTCATTTTGGTAATTTTCCCTTTCTAGTATCTCATTTGTTTTTATGGTGGTTCGATACCTAGAGTAGTGGCTTCTCTCAATTGCCATCTAGTCCCCGAGTTAGTTATTGACAGTGGAGGAACAAAGTTGTTTTTACGAGGAACGGAAATTTCTTAAAACCGTTTAAGTATCAATATATAATAGTTTTTTCTCTATGTTTGTGTTACTTTTGGTCTGGCTAATTGGGTTAGCTCGGGTTAAAATTTTTTTTTTAAACTAAAGTTCATATATAAAAAGAAGCATAATGGGTTGGTGGTTGGTTTGGTTTATATTATTAGTTTATCTTTATTTAACGTATAAGTATAACTAACATATTTAAAAATAAAATATGGATTAGAGTTAATCAAGAAAGATTACAAAATTATAATAGAGAGACTCATAATTTAAAATATATATATAGTACAATATTTTTGAAGGACACTTGCTCGTAAGTCGTAACTAACAATGTGGCCAATGGGCAATGGTTACCGGGACTCCTCAGTCCTCCCACTAGCGTAGACTCGGTAAGGTGGTCCGTTCAGCAAGACAGCAAAATTTGGATTTTATATATGCTAGCCGCCGGAATTGAATCAATTAAGCAAAATTTATGTTCTACAAATTCTAAAGTATTTAGGTTGACGAAGGAATGGATAGAATATACAGTAAAACCTATATACATTAATAATGTTATGATCGAGCTATTTTATTAATTTATCAAGATATTATTATATCGATAAATTAATAAATTATTAATTTAAAGAGTTGGCTTACGAGAATACAACTTTTTGTTGCAATACGAGAATACAATGCCTAAACTCTTAAGTGTAATGGAGAGATTTAAAGATGAACTCAATATTGATTTGAAGTTTAAAAAAAACAAGTGACTATAAATTTATTTTTTACTAAACAATCATAAAATTTAGGAATATTTTAGTAATTATTAATTTAAACCTTCGCTGGGACCAATATATTTACATTGGATTTCAAAAAATTTATTATGTTATTATTTTATCGATTGGGGTCTAATTTTGTACTGATCCCAAGTTGGGACCGAACAAATTATTAATTTTATCGAGGTTATTAAATTTATCGAGTATTAAATCAAGAGGTTCTACTGTAATAGTTATATAAACAAATATTTTTGGATTGAACAAGTAAAACTGAAATTGTGTGAGAATTTTTTTTTGAGCGGCAAACAAAACATAAATATATCTAGCTAAAAAGCTCAGAACATCAAAATATATTACCATAGTTACAATGCCAAAAAGCCCAAAACTAACTAGATATTAAGACACCGTCAATCAAATAAATACCATTCATGCTATGTTAATAAGAAACATCCAGAACGAGACGTTATCCACAAGAACCCAAGAATCCTAATATCCTCAAACAACTGATTCAAAAGGCTTTGTTTGTGGCTAAAAATAAGTCGTTACGACCCTTCCATATCACTCATATTGCGGTTAAAGCAATAGCATGGACCACCTTACGCCATCTCTTTGAACCACGAACAAAACTATTAATCCCACAATATCATGAATGTCAAAAGCATATGTTGGAGAGATTCTACACCATTTAGAAAGTTCTTCCCACGATGTTTGAGAATGAACAAGTGTTCAACCGGTTCGGTACCATTATTACAAAAACTACATAAAGATGACTCACACGTGATGTTTAGATTTGCCAATGCCTCCATAGTTGGTAGAAGATTATGTTACGCTCTCCAAGCCACAATATTCACCTTTTTGGCATCCAATTATTCCATATAAATTTGAATTTTGGCTCGGTATTATCGAATGCCCTTAAGTGCGCTTTAAGGTTTTTAACCGAGAAACAACCCGAACTATCTAGAGCTCACCCCCAATGATTAGCCCCGTCGTTTATTGCTACTATCTAGTGATGAAGGCAAGATCATGTAACTCATTAATCTTCACTATGGAGGTAGGAGCAAACCTCAATAAAGGCTTCCAAAGTGTGCTGCCATCAGTTTGAATTAATCGATCAGCAATGTGGCACAAATTCAGGATTTTTTCCATAGATTTTTACGTATATAGCTTGGTCTCCCTCAATTTCTTCAAAAAAAAAAAAATCATGCCCCCTTAATGTTTTTGTTCAAGCTTCACCATTGAATCTCCTAGTCCAAGTGGTTAGGAGGAGGTGTTGAATTGTGCTCTCTCTTTGGGAGGTCTCAGGTTCAACTGTTGTGTAGAGCATAATTGCTTTGGGTATTCCTGTTATGAGGAGAAATTGCAACTCGGATTGAGGTCACCGGTACGAACTTATGGAAAAGAGGTTTATGGATTCCATCGGGTTTTCGCTTATTTAGGGGTACGGTCACACGCAGTTTAAAGATCGACCATGGCTATAATGTCCGGGTACAGACGGCTAGCACGCAAGATACTTTGTAAAAAAAAAACCCAGAAATACTAATTAATTGATACGTTTCTTGCCTACAAAACAATTTGATTTTTTTAGAACGGCGGTTGATGCAACGAAAGAACCATTGCTCTTATAATGTCGTGACCGAGTTTCAAAACCTTATCGTTACACTCACAGCGCAACAGTTTTATATTAACTAGGAATATTTCTAGGCGCGATGCGCCAAAAAAATATCGTGCACTACAAAAACACGACACCAGTTATCACTCCGACGTAAACTTTAAAACATCAAGAACTCGGTTACAAACTATCAAGACCTCTGCACAAAGCATTGCGGCGGGAACTCCCTTGTCACGCATCAAGATATTACATTTGTATATATAATAGTCTTAGCTAGAAATGTTCAAAGTGGTTAATTTGGCCAGTTGGCTAGTAGTAGTGTGTTACAGGAGGTTGATTTCTTCACAATTCCGTATACAACCCGTTAAGGCCAAGCTGTCCGTATCCATAATAATTGTGATCAAATGATAACCATCATGAGCCACTACCATCATAATCATAGAACACAATTAGTTACCCACTAAAATAAGTAATGATATATACTCTATATATTACATTACATAATAGTTAGGATTTCAGATAAAGTTTGTCATTCTATGTGATCACACACGACTTCCTTACCACGCGAGACCAAAATGTAACATATGTGTATGTTTGGGTGGCATTTGGTTTGCAGTTAGGAATCACAAATGGAAATGGATACATACCAAACTCTACAAATGGTTAAGAATTTCATACCCAATTCTTTACATTAATATGGAGGAGACCCAATATGGAGGAGATCCGGTATTATGTTTCCATCATCGTTCCTCCAAACCCAAACATTAATAAAACACGGCTGAATAATACAACATCAAAACCACACCCTATAAACAAATTAACATCCTAAGGAAATTTTTTAATATCACTATCTTAAACTTATACTAAAATACCTTAAGGTATTTGTGTTCACAATACCCTACTCTAGAAAATTGTCTACCCTTTCCAATGTACCAATGAGGAACCCATATAAACAAAATCAAATTTTATGCATTTCATACACACATATACCGGGAAACTATATAATAAATGCTAAAAAATTTGAGTTGATCATAAGAATCAGACAAACACATTCAAGGAGCAACAAATCGAATAGATGACATGTGAAATCCACAAACAAACTTTTGAATTAACAAAGATTACCTTGAGAAAGCCACTATTCACGACGAACATCAAGCTTGCACTGTTTCAATTTGGTAGTCTGATTCACCTTCACGGTCAAAACAATCGGCTGAAAATCACAACAAAAAACAAAAACAATATCATATTTTTTCAAAGAAACAAACAAATATCAATCCATCAAACCACCACATGACGAAAAAAAACACAAAACTGAATGCGTTAATACAAATGTACCCGGTTTTTCTTCCTAAGTTCCTTCGGATTCGTAGCCGCGATGGGATCAAAGCATTGGTGGCTGAATCGTAACCCATGGGTGTTAAATTCTAAAAACAAATCTAGAAAACCATATTTGAATTTTGAATCAACCTCAGATCAATGAACAAACGATTTGTTTCGAAAATAGAATAGAGAAATTGAGATTGTGAATCGATTTAAGGAATTGAGACACCGCTTAGGCTCTGTTCCCGAGATCATTTAAGGACAGAAAAGAAAGGAGATAGAAAGAAAAGAAATGAAAAGAAAAGGAAAAGAAAGAAACCTTTCCTTTCCTTTCCTTCCCCTTCCTTCTAAATCGGAAGGAAAATAAACTTAAAGAAATTTGCCTAGTTTTTTTTTCCTTTCTCTCCTTAAATGAAACTCGAAACATGACATATTTAATTTTCTTTATTTTCCTTCGTTAAATGAAACTTGGGAACACAAATAATTTTTTATTTCTTTCCATTTCCTTTCTTTTCTCTCCTTAAGTGAACTCGAGAACAGAGCTTAAATGATTTAATTCTGGTGTGGATGGATAACAGAATTTGGTCTCTGCTTCGTTGGGCCTTTTGCAAGCAAGCACATGAATGATGAAACAGAGTTTGCTAGTATAGCAAAGACGATTATACCATTGCAACGATGATGGAGTGATTTGAAGCTTGGATGATGTCTCCTTATTCGTTCTGGTCATCATTGTCGCCGCCAATGGCTTGTGTGCTATGTATCCGACCATCCGTTAGCTTCTCTAATCGCCGTCGAGGATCACCATTGGGACCATAGAAATATCAGAAATCCGACTGATAATAGGAGACGAATCCATGGTCCTACTCGAAGATGATTATTGATTTCGATTAGGGCTTCCATCCTCTCTCTCTCTCTCTAAATCTAAAAGAAGAAGCAGATGTCGATTAGGGCTTCTCTCTATCTATAAAAATCGAAGACAAGATGGGTGATAACTGTGATAAATTGACGAAAATTTGAAACCCTAAATCAATAATGACAGTTACTTTCCGGTGGAGTTAACGACCACGTCATCTATGGGGCTGAAGGGTCCACGCACAGATTTACCAAAATACCATGGGCTACTGTAGCTAAGCAGATGATAATTGTTATATAGTATATAATATAATATAATTTTGGCCAATAAAATGTTGTGTGTGTAGTATTGTAGTTTGATATTAACTATGGAGAATTAGTTTAGGCTTGGCCCTATTTTCTAGTTACGTCCATTTTCGACAAACTTAGAGAACAAGTTGTTAGAGGCCTATATTTGTTTTTCTTGCTATAAATAACCAAGTTGTGATGTAATTTTCTTCTTGAAAAGAAACACTAGTTGAAGAGTGAACATAGATCACATCGGTCGAACCAGTATAAATTTCTCGTGTCCATCTTTAATTCTCTTTGATGCGTGCTTTTTTGATTGTTTGCTATCGTTGCTGTGTGTGTTTGTTTGCTATCACCTGCATTAGCATATTTATTTTACCTAAACCATATTAAAATCCATAATACGTACCTTTTAATAATTGTCATTTTACATATTACATATTTATTATAACTTTTTAAACAACATCCTTTAACCCATCCTCGTGCAGGATAGATGGTGTCACAAGAACGGGAAGCTCTTACTAGTCTACGAGTACATGCGAAAAGGTAGTCTCGATATGCACCTGTTCACAATGACCGGTGAACCGCTGAGCTGGACCCTCCGTAGCAAGATCTTAGGCGGTGTCGGCTCGGCCCTACACTACCTCCATCACGAATATGACCAAAAACTTGTTCACCGTGACATCAAGGCTAGCAACATAATGCTCGATTCAGATTTCAATGCCCGTCTCGGTGACTTCGGTCTAGCCCGAGCCCTCGACAATGAAAAAACGAGTTATGCAGCCGAAGGCGTGCTTGGGACCATCGGTTACATAGCCCCGGAATGCTTCCTTACTGGAAAAGCCACTCAACACTCTGATATATACGCATTTGGAGCATTACTAATCGAGGTTGTTTCCGGTAAACACCCTGGAACACGAGTCAATGGATTCCAGTTTATGGTAGACTATGTGTGGTCGTTGTATCGCGAGGGTCGTATATTGGATGCAGTTGATGAACGCCTTGCGGATGAATATGACACGGAGGAAGCCCAAAGATTCTTGTTGTTAGGACTCGCGTGCTCGCACCCGATAGCTAGTGAGAGGCCGAAAACACATACCATTGTGCAAATGCTTGCCGGGTCAATTGGGGTCCCACAGGTCCCACCCTTCAAGCCGGCTTTTATGTGGCCCGCAATGATACCGGCTGATGATGTTTCCCAAGCTACCGCGATGGACACGACCCCGCTTAAGATTAGTCAATGCGATACAGATTGGTCCCGTTGACTCGGGAAAAATTACTCGGGTTACACGGATCATTCCATGGTTTAGTTTCTTCATGGTTCGTTTATATATGTAGTTATTTTGTAACTTTTATTTGTGTTTTATGATGAAGCAGGAGAAAACTTTCTTGTAAGATTTGAATCATGTGTTTTGATAGATCATAAGTAGAAACCGAACATGAAAGGAGTGTCTACCGCCCTTGTCAAGTTAAAAAGAACACTAATACTAAGATTGATAATGTGTCATAAATCTCACACCTATTGTTTATTGTAAAAATGACAGACAACTTCTAAACAACTTACAGATTCAATATATAAATCTGTGATTACAATTACAACTTGATAAAGAAAAATACAACAACTCGGTCTACAACAAAGACTCAAACCCTAAAACAACTCAATCAAACTTATACTGAATACAAGAGATAAAACTCTGTCAATGCATATGAATATTGAGAAATATGAATCATAAACAAGAACCCTAAAACTCGTATGCAGAC
Organism: Stevia rebaudiana; assembly: GCA_009936405.2. Lineage (NCBI taxonomy): Eukaryota > Viridiplantae > Streptophyta > Magnoliopsida > Asterales > Asteraceae > Stevia > Stevia rebaudiana. Next base: position 7,093,290 of record WOUH02000036.1, read on the forward strand.
ACGTTGAAGGTGAAGATGATGAAGACCCGTGATAGACTAATAGGAAAAGTAATTGAAGCTTTGCATTCCTCTCTATTATAATAGCAATATTTACACTAAACCCCTCCATCTTTTACACCTGCATACTCGCAACTAACATAAAAGAACCTAGACTTTAAATATAAGCACAAAATACCCTTGCACTTAGTTTAACATGTTTAACAAGTGAATTGTCTTATTTTAACATTTATCATTCGTTAATCGTTACATCTTATATAACATGATTCAAGACAAGCCCACTCCCATAAAAACATATTTTTACCGGTTGGCATCTTTTTACTTGAAAAAGTCTGATATACTTTTGGACTTGGTCAATATTTGGGCTAACCAATTATTAAGTAGCAAAAACTGCTATTATTATTTAACGGGCTTGGGCTTTGGTCGGGGCCTAGGTTTGACATGTTTCGCAGATTAATGAAAAATGAAAGTTAATAAGTTATGCTGGGAAGTTAATTTCGGTTTCAACTTTATGGGTTGAGAGATTATATTGGTTACGTAATTTTTTAATTACATCAAAACAAGAAGGAAAAAGTTATTAATTGCTCTAAAAACGAAAAAAAATGTTTTGCAAATACCTAGCAGGAAGGAAAGCTCGAGTGCAAGGTTGTTGGAACTAATGTTGGTGGAAAATATTCCAATATCGGAATCGGAAATTTTCCCCTATAAAGCATGATATTGTGGTTCAATTGGAAAATATACCAAAATCGGAATGTGTTTTGGCAGCCTAATTAGAACTAATGTTGGTGGTGGAGTCGGAGATGCAAGGTGAATCATACTATCATAGTATGTAAGTGGATCTAGAAGACTGGCCCATTAGATGAAAATGAAATCGTGGAGATAACAAATTGTAATTTTACCAAAATGGGTACAAAGGTACGTACATTACGGCATTGCACGATCGTGTAAGGTTGTAAAGTAACCAAATTAATCGAAGCATGTTCCGGTCGCGTGACACATGCTATGCACGTGCCTGCTAAGGTGGGCCAGGACTGTATAAGCCCCTCTTTTTAGAAAAACCTATTAAATTTTACAAAACCATTTATGACACGTGTCAATCTTTATTTGTATGTGAAATCTTTACATTTGAGGATTGAGATAAGATGCATTTGCTCAGTTTGAGCTCTTATAACTACTATCTAGTGAAAAAAGAATAGAAAGAATCCTCTCCTTTGAGAGTTATGAACTGTTTATGTGTTTATATTCATTTGAGTGTTTGAACTATTTCTAGTTTTTTTCTGGTCATACCAGGAGTATAGTGGGTGTCGATAACAAGAGGTGTGAAACTATAAATACAGTTTGTGATAGTAATCATATTATTGTGAGTGAAGGTGAAACTTTTATTTCGTAAAAATGAATAATATAGTGGTACTAATAATTTAGTAATAAGCATATAAATTATTGAGAATTATAATAGTTTATATATAACTTATATAACACATAATATTTTTATATATATATTTGAACGGCCAAAAAATATTTTTTAAGACTGACAAAAGGTAAATTCGTTGGCGAAAGGTCAACTACGTCCGTGAAAAGTTGACAAGCTGGTTATCGGATGGTCTCAAATTTAGAGGATATCACCACCTAAAGGCCCACTGTAGTAAAACCTTTGACTTACTGTAAATACTTCAAATAAAACAAATTGATTCATATCAGATATGAGGTGGCCTCCCTGATTAAAACAAATTGATTTGCGGCTTATTTGAAAAAAAATATTTATATTACACAAAAAAAAAACACATAAGTTATAGCAGTATATTGTTTGAAAGTATGTAAAATTTTTTGTGTGAAAACAATTTTCTTTATGCAATTTTCGCATGAGAAAATAATGGTTCTTTCTTTCTCATTTTCTTAGATTCCTCAATGAATTTTTTACCTTCCACTATTCATGAATAGGTTCTAGTATGTGTAGTTATTTGCATATAGAATGGAAATTTTTATAGTTTAAATGTTTACACGCACATATGCAAGAAAAAAATAGCACATATTATTTGTATATGGGTCAAATTATTCTGGCAGATTTATAGATATATAACAAAGTCAAGAAACTAGAATGTTTGCTATTTTCTCTTTAGCTTTATCTCTTTTGTCTTGGATTAACGTCGAATATTGACTTATAGTGTTGATTCTAAAAAATAACAAAGACACAAAACTTATTTATCATAAAGAGTAATATAATTGATGATACTTAATTACAATAACATAAATGAGAAAGAATTATAGATAATAATTAATTGTATAAGTTTAGTACATGAGAAAGAATATATCACATACATAAAATAAAAAAGAGAATCTCAATGTGGTAGCCAGAACTTAATGAAATACAAACAAAATTAAGATCTCATAGGTAGCTTTAGGTTCGTTAATAACTTGTTAGGGTAGTTTAGTGTTCATATATATAAGTTGAGATTCTATTGAATTCATATGATTATTGACTCGGTCTATAGGAATTTAATATAGTTTAGTGTACAATCTTATAAAAGTCATGGTTACAGTTTGTTTAAATTAACAAACCAAATAAACTAGATTTCATGGGCTTATCACTTACACCTCACTTAAAAGTTAAACCTTATAAAAATCCATTGACTTGACTCATAAATTTTTATATTATTAATGAGCTGTCTGTCTCATGAGCTCTATTTCACATTAATTGTAAATTTCGATCTTAAATTAACTATAAATGAGATTAATCGTCATCATTATACTCGCTAATAATAATTATGCGCTGACCAATAACAGAATCACGTAATACATCATATAAATTTACGGGAAAAAAAAAAAACTAGAACACGGGTTTTTGTGAGTTGATGATAGGCTCGGTAATTACATAGAAGCAACTAGCATACGAACTTGATGACCTTAAGAAACCTTTCATATATATAATATATCGTTGACAAATGTTAAGTTGAAATGTTTACGTGTCTTCTTCAATCACACTGGGATTCAAGATATTGACCTTTTCATGATATATGCAAATTTGTTTTTGAGTTAGCAGACACCTCACTTTCAAAAATAATATATAAAAGATATATAATATAATAAACTCTTATGTTTTTCTATAACCATGAGAACCCACTTAAATAGTAAACCTTAGATCCCTCATAGTATCTAATTAAGGAGCTGTTTGGTAACCTATTAATGTCATTAACAGACTAGTTCTTAATGGTTCATAGTATGTCTTTTAATGATCCTGATGTTACCTTAAGTGTAAGAGGCTATGAACCCTTATGGGGTAGCCTCTTAATGACATTAAGAAGCTACCAAACAACCTGAACCCAAGGGACAAGTTAGGTCGGTGGTATACAGAGATTCGACCCTAATGAGGATTGTGTTTACATTTAACGGATAGTAAATATTGTGTTTTTACACATTTAAATTATTGGGTAGCCTCTTAATCATTACACTTTTTCCTTCAGATCACATTCACTACCTTACGTGACAACACTTTTTAATCACCCTCGTTCATAGTTCATATACTACAAACCAGATATGAATATTAGAGATGCTCTTAGTAAATTAGTGTACAAGTTAATCCTCAAGCAATAAGAAAACGGGATCGCCTGAGCATTTCTACTATTCTTGGCGATTGAGCTATCAAAAAATCTGCTCATACTAAGTTGAACCTTCTTGATGCTTTAAGATCAACTAACTATTATTATTATTATCTTTTTGAACAAAAGATCAACTAGTTAATTAATTAATTACAAGAAAAGTAAGATCATCAAGATTGGGATCTATGAAACGGAATGCGAAGAAATTGCATCTCTTGTTGGATGTGAACCTGCAAACCTCCCAACAATACATCTAGGAATGCCTTTAGGAGCAAACATGAGGCTATCAATACATTGGGATCCTATAATTAAAAATTTTAAGAAAAAACTTAGCTCGTGAAAGGCAAAGCATTTATAAACCGGTAAAATATGTTCTTGAAAGCGTACCTTTGTATTACTTTTTCAATGTTTAAAGCTCCAAAGAAAGTAATCAAGGAATTGGAATCAAATGACTTAGAAAAAGTGGGGAGAAAAGAGGTCTGGTCCACAATCACCTCTATCAGTAAAGAATTGATAGAGACAGATAAATCACTCCATTCACAATTTAGAAAACATGTACAAAAACAAAATTTTGGGAACATAGATGGTTTTGGGATAGATTATAGAAGGATCTATTTCCTAATCTTTTATAATCATGATAGAAATAAAAAGTGTTCAGTGGTACAAAGAGTTGATAGAACATATATATAGTGGAAGCATTTGGGAATGGAAATCTGTGTCGACTACTGGACAAAAATTTTTGGGGGAAATAAATGATCTAAAAAGTTTAATTTATTTCGTGCTACGAGTTCAAGGATGGCCAAGATAAATGGATATTGGGTGTAGACAACTCAAGTGTGTTCACAACCGGATCATGTAGACGATGGATTGACAAACACTTAGAAATTTAGGGAACATAATTTAAAGGTATTGAGGTCTAATTGTATTCCAATAAAGATCAGCTGCTTGTATGGCGTGTACTACAAAGAAGAATTCCGGTTGCTATTTCCAATAGAGAGTCTGGTCCCTCTAGAATGCACGTAACGATTGGATTTTCTTTAAATTATGGACTCGACAGATAAACTTGTTGAAAAGTAATTATCTTGGATTTATGGTGTACATCTTCTATTTCGAGTTTAACTTTTGAGTTAGAAGTACTTTAAGTTTTGATGTAATAGAGTTTCAACCTAGATACTTGGCCGGTCTTATTTGGTGTTTAGTTTTTTTTTCATTTGTTGTGGCCTTGTGGGTGTGTTTTCATAGTTAGTTGCATGCTAGCTATTCTTATAAAATATTTATAACCCAAACGGAAGAGGTATAAGTCTCTTAGATAGGAGTTTAACAGTATAATTAATTGGTATGTGCATTAATGGTTTTAAGGGTATAATTACTTATTTAGTAGGTGTGTTTAGTGTATAATTTGTTTTTTTTTTACGACTTAAGGGTTAAATTAGTAGGTGTGTCCATTAATTATAAAAAATTTACTGGTAATGGTTTTTTTTTACGACAAATTTATCTTGCATGTACTCCTAAATTGCATGAAGATACGACATGTCATTTTAAACTAGTTATTGATAAGTATATTGTCCATGATTTAAATTTGACGTGAATATAAACTAGGAGATCTATAAAAGCATTTAATATTTTTTTTTGATTTAATCATTAGTTTTTAATTTTTAGCCTTTTAGAATATAAAATATGCAGATATGCATATACATATGATGTATGTATACATATTTATTTTAGCCAGAACACTCATTTAAGAAATATATATATAGATTGTATACTACGTTCCATACAAATGTTTATTTTTGTGAAAAGGGTGTGACAAAATTTGAACCTTTGATCAAACTTCAGTTATTAAGATGCACTGGTCCTCAGATTTTAGTGGAAAGTTACGTAAAATGTAACTGGAAAGACAAAATATGAATACCTACCAATGTTTATTTTTTTTGGGTTTGAACAAGGTTTCACCCGATTTTTATAAATTTAATAACTTTTATATGATTTAATTTTTTTTAAAGAGATTATACTATTAGATAAAGAATTCATTATCTTAAATTTGAGTATAGTATTGATGAAATTTTTTTCGATTATGTAAATTGTCCGTGATTTCGCGGTATTTGATTATACGTTTGTTACGTGATTTATATGAGCATTTTTTTGTTGTGCATCAGTTTTACGTACATGGTTTGTGATTTCTACATATGATACGTGATTTATGTGGGTGTATCTAGTTGTCCCGTACGTTTTATGTACCATGGTCCGTGATTTTAAAAACTAGTCTGTTATTACGTGATTGACGCATCTACTCTTTCTTATTGTACACGTGATATTTCTGACTCACAAAAATAAGTACTTATATTTTAACCGTCCCTTGTATGTTGAAATATAAAACCTAAACATATTTATTCAGTTATAATAATAAATAATTGTGAAGGTTGAAAATTTTTGTTTACTTAATGTATGATTCGTTCGGATACCGATGGCACTCCAAATGTCATGACCCAAATACTTTCTTGGAAAATATGCACCTAGTAGAGTTTTGACTAGTAAAACATGAAATATTTTATTCTCAAAAATTATAAATATTTGATAGGGTAGGGTTATTACAAAAAGAAGGTTGTAAGAAGTGTGGAAAGAATTTTATAAAAACTCACGAATCGGTTTAAACGAACTCTGTTTTAACTCATTATAGCGGCGTTGGAAACGGCTCGTGAAATCCTATCATAAACCCAAAATCCTAAACCCTAAAGGTAAAAACCGTAGCATGAAGACAAAATAGTGAGTAAGAAGACACAATAAGCTGAAAAGATAAATTCTGAACCCTAAAGTTAAAACCCTAAGCTAAACCTCAAAGCATAACGCTTAACCCTAAAGCCTAACCCTAAACCCTAAACCATAAAAGCTAAACACTAAAGCTAAACCCTAAAGTTAAACCCTAGAAGTTAAACCCAAAAGCTAAATCCTAAATATAAGATCGTAGAGTTTGACGAGACGGTTCTAGCGTCGCTGAAATGAGTTCAATCAGAGTTCGTTTAAGTCTGTTATAAGAATTTTAAAATATCCATATAATTCTTACAATAAGGAGTCTTCCTATTTGATCATAACTCATTTTTGATATTATAGTGGATAACAATAGAATTACTTCGAGACTTCGAGTGTTGGCTTTTTTCTAATAAAGATATTTTTTAATTAATTTATTATATTTCAAATAACATTTGTCTAATGATAAATGAGTGTTTGTTTAGGTGTTTATCCTTAAAATAGGTTGAACGTTTAAATATCATAATGAACAGAAGATAGAAAAATTACTCTTTAAAAAAATTAATTTATTTTGTACTTGTTTTAAGTTGTTCAACTTCTTGAAAAAAATACTAGTAACTTTAATTATTATAATAACATAAATCAGGATCTAATGAAATATAGATAAAGGTTCATTGGGTAACTATAAAAAAAGAGGGAACTGGGGAACCTTTGTGCTAGATTATTTTTTTTTGTACTTGATTATTTTTTTTGTATTGTATTATTTTGTTTTGTATTAGATTATTTTTTTTTTGTACTGGATTATTTTTTTTTGTACTGGATTAAAAAAAAATTTGTACTGGATAATTTTTTTTTTGTACCGGATTTTTTTTTTTTGTATCAAAGATGAACGGTCCACAAGTGTTCCCCAGTTCCACCTTTTTTTATGGTTCCCTAATAAACATTCTTCCACATGAGATATATACTATAATAAGTTTAAACTTATAGATATAGATAGTATAGATATTATTTTTTGTTTAACTAAAAGAACTTTCAACATTTAAATTATTATAATATTTCAATATATATTGGCCCGAATTGATATAAGCAAAAAACAATTTTTTATAATTATTTTTATTAATATATAACTAGCGTGACGTTAATGTAATAGTAAACTAATACTTGTGTGACCTCACGACATATCCTTATTGAAGGATCTATGTGGTTTCTCTAAATTTTACTTTCATCTCAAAGACCATGACCACATTATTATTGCATCAACATCCAATAAGCACATCTTCAATATAACTGAGATAACACTTCTATCTTAATACGTAACACCGTCTTTCAACATAGAAAAAAAAATAAAAATGTAAAGAAGAGTTTGATTTTAATTATGACATATCTATTGACTCTGGGTTTCAAAATTTCATTTAGGGTTGAGATTATAATAATTACTTAATTAGGCATAATAATTATATCTTTGTTATCGAGTTTAAAAGCATTTGATGCTAAACATGACTACAAACGCAGAGGAAAGGTCAAATAAAACAAGATTTTTGCCTAAACATAATACAAACAAACAGGGGCGGACATAGCTTTAAGAAGGGGGTATCCCCGGCTACGGCTAAACGAAAAAAATTTTTAACCGCGTAGTGTAAAAAAAAAAAAATTTCTTTTTATATATTCGGATACCGCTAAACGAAAATTTTGAGACCCCTAACCGAATATTAGGATACCGCTAATTCCCTAATAGTCCTAAACTATAATTAAAATGCTAAATTTTTATAAAAAGATTCAAGATCTTTATAAAAACTCAAATCTAATAGGCATTATAAATAAGTTAAAGTTTAATAGTGTATTGTAAATCCTCTAAAATCAAGGGGCTAAAGTGTAAAAAAAAAAAGAATAAGAAGGAAATCAACGTGATCAGATTGATGAAATTGAAGATCTAAAATAAAAAAAAAACTCTCCCGGTCGACCGCATCACGCCATCACCGCCCCTGCCCCCTGCCGTCCGCCACTGCCCACCGTCGTCCGCCGGCGCCCACTGTCCACCGCAGCACTGCGCCACCGCCACCGTCGTCTTCTGCCCCAGCACCACCAGTCAGCCACTCGGCCCACTCCGACCTCCACACTAAGCAGTAACTCAGTAAGTGATTTTTCTTTATTTTTTGAAGGGTTTTGAGTTTTGAATGATGAAATTGAGTTGATTTTGGGTGTTAATTTGGTTATAAACTTGAATTAGATTGTTTCTTCTATATTT
>WOUH02000036.1:7111521-7124201 GCA_009936405.2 Stevia rebaudiana
TCGTTCGTTTAACAAACCGAACTAAAATTCTTGTTCATGTTCGTTCATTAATTAAACGAACGAACACGAACGAACTTTCCGCCGAACGGTTCACGAGCTGTTCGCTGAACGTTCGGTTCGTTTATAGCCCTGCTTACAGATTTACATCTATGGCTTAAAAGCGGCAGTACCCCCCCTTAACTTTTCATATTAACAATTTTAGCTTTTCATTTTCTAAAAATTGTGTATGTGTTGTTTCCATCCACTCGAGTTTCTACAATTTTGTATTTACAACTTTTTGTTTCTTAATTGCCCATTGTCTACTTTCAAGGTTGACACTTTCACACCCTCATCTTCCTAAACTTTGTAATATATCATTTTAACTTATCGGGTTACCATTTACCAAAGGTTTGAATTTACCAAATTCTTGTTCATTAACTTAAAAAAAAAAACTAATTTCTTACCTTTTTTTTTATGTAAGCATCAGTATAAATTTGAGTTGATGATAATATTTTCGCGTAAGCATCTCTCAAAAAGAAATTAGGTTAAATAAAATACGTTCCCACACTTATTTTAGGTAAGTTTTCGGTTGGTTTTACGTTGTAATACGAGTTTTGGTTGGAAACAAGCTGGATCAGACATAATCATTTTCGTTCAGCTACATAAGTTCTAGTTAGTTTGAGTGTCGACTTACTACTTTAAAGCAAAAAAAATAATATAATTTGCGCAAGCACATCATCATTATCATCATCGTATTCAATTATCTCATCTAAAGGTAAGATTTGAGAAGGGTAAGTTGTAGACATTTTTACCTTTACATTTTAAAAATTGAGAGACTGCTTCCAATGACACATCCATCTCATAATACTAAATAAACCGTCTGTCGTAGGAAACAACCTGCGCTTTTAAAATTATTTTCATAAAAATAAAAAATAAAGTTAAAATTATTAGAATTTTACTTATACTCCTCTAATCAAGAATAAAAAAATAAAGTTTAAATTATTATAATTTTACTTATACTCCTCTGAGTACCAAAAATGGGCCGTTGATATTACACAAACACGTAATCCCCAAACCCCTGCCGCTTGTAGAACCGAGTGCTCTCAGCTTTGTCTTTGTGAACCGGAAGCTTCAGCTCTCACTTTTTACTTTTTTTATGGCGGGAAAACCTGTGTTGTATTCCTAAATTTCTTCGAAAAAAGAAACATGTGCTGGGTGATTTCAGATCCTTTGTGGACTCTTCACGTGTATGCACCTCTTCATCGCCTGTACTTTTCATCACCTACACTACTATGGTTAGTTTTGTTTCCCTCTTTGTTTGATTTCATTTTTATTTGACATGTAAATGCTGTATTAAGAACATTTGATTGTGTTGGAATTTAGTTTTGTCAGTAGATAGCTGATGATTTTATCACTGTATATGTGTTTTTTACGCTCATGAGTTTCTAGGGTTCTCGTTGCTAGTTATAGAATTACAGTGAAAGATAATCCCAATTTCTTTATAAGAACAAATAATTGTTCTTAAATTCTAAGACAATTTGGATATGCTTCTATCAAATGATGTCAATTTGCAATCAGGCAATTTTTTTATTTAATGCCACCCAAACACTATCTATTGAGAGACCAAATGGTAATTTTATACTATTTATAACCTTCTAATGAAGCTATGATCCTTTGGTCAGTCAATGATTTGGGTTGAGTTGACTTTCAAACTCTTTATGTTCATTTTTGTTGAAATTGTTAAATAAGGTTTTATGCATGCTAATACACTTTGGCAACTTTCATGCCGTTTAACCAGTATCTGTCTTTAATTATGTTCTTTTTACGACTCTTTTGACTCGCAAGCGATAAAAAACAACCCAAATCGACCCATAAATGGGTCAAATTTACCACCTCTACTCTGAGCATGTATATTCCTAAGTCAAATGAGGTTTAAATACCGAACTCTTTTTGTTTCATGGATGTAGTTGGTGCATTTAGTTATTTATTTATTTATTATTATTCTTATTTTTTAATTTTATTCTAGTTTGGTTACCTTACCACTCAATGGTGATTTGCAACCAATACTCTCTTACGTGCTTTTTTTTTTAAATTTATATTTCTAAAGTACCAGGAAGCACAAGCAGATCTACTGCTCCAAAAACAGGCGGATTACAAGCATCAAATCTGCAAAAAAACTCAGAGAATTAAAGAATGTTATCATGGAGAAAGATTATCCTCATATCATGTGGTGGAAGGAGGTTTTTAGATAACCAATAATACAATTACTTATTTTCATAAATGTTTTCGTATCGCGTCTACACTTATTATCAACACTCTTATTTGTTCTTTCAGAAAATGCAGACATGTATGAAGACATCTTCTTTACAATTGGTAAAGAGACTGGTTTACTCTAATCTGCTTGGATTGGATGACAACTTGAAGAATGGAAGGCAAGTGTTGTTTCCTTATTTTAAAAAACTTTATTTAATAGTTTTTAGTTTATCTGGTGTATACTTCTGCCAACCTTAAACATTGATGTTTCAGTGATAATTTCTTTTTTATTTATTAATTTGTGAAGTCTTAAAGAAGGAACGCTTAATTGTGAAATACTGAAATTCAAGTCAAGGTTTCCTCGTGAAGTTTTACTTTGTAGGGTATGTTGATAATCCTGCCTTTTTTTCTCTTTTGTATTAAAAGTTTGTATTTTTTTTAGAATTGACAAGATGGGTGGGTCGGGTAATAAGTAGAAACATTTGGGTTGAACCGGGCCATTTTATGGGTCAGAACGGGCCTGGTGTGGTGTGGTTGGGTTGACCCACAACTCCACAAGTACTTCTTTTCCTATCTTTTAATATTTTTTTTGTAAATAATGCACTATTAATGATTATGAATACATGAATATCACAGTAATGATATGAATATTTGAATAAAACGATTTAAGAGGTTGTATGCAATGACAATAAATTTGGGTGACTTTAAACCCGTTCTTTTTGCTTGGCATCTGACCCGTTTGAGATAAAACACAACCCATATTGACCAATTCATAAGTAAATAATCATAATTAATATCAAGTGCGCGATATCATGAAGATCTTCATTTCTTCAGGTTGGAGACTTTTATGAAGCCATTGGATTTGATGCTTGCATTCTTGTGGAATATGCTGGTTTGAACCCTTGTGGTGGTTTACGTTCAGATAGCATTCCAAAAGCTGGCTGCCCTGTTGTGGTATTGTATTTAAATCACAAAATAAAAATTTATTTGTTAACCCTTATTTATTTAAATTGGTTCTACACATTATCTGATGCAAAGAAATGATTAATTAACAACCACAGTTGTTGTGGTTGACTATTTCTTGGACTTTCTTTTAAGTAATCAGTGTTAATTATTGTTATTTGTTTTTGCAGAATTTACGTCAAACATTGGATGATCTAACACGTAATGGGTTTTCAGTCGTAAGTTTTTGACTTCTGGACTGGTCAACTTTACCATAACTGAAATTTATTTATTATTTTGTTGGGGGGATTAACCATCCTTTCTTCGTTTCTCTTTGGTGTATATGGTGCTTCCCTATGTATGATTGCGAAATTTGTCTTTTTTTTTCTTAAATAAAAAGCATGATAATAACTACCGCAATTTTTGCCTTTTTTTACTATTTAGTAAGATGAAGGTTGAGTTGATGTATTGAATGTTTGTGGTTGTAGTGCATTGTTGAAGAAGTTCAGGGTCCAACTCAAGCGCGTTCTCGCAAAAGTCGTTTTATATCCGGGTAGTTACATGCTCAAACCTGAACTTGGTAACTTGTTTCTCAGTGTTAACTTCCCGTTGCATTCTGACTTTCTTCTGTTTGACCAATTATATTCTATTGAATATTACTACCAAATTGGTCCACTTACATACATTCTAAAAATTTAGCAAATAAATAAACAATTTATGTATAAAGGTTCTTTCATGACTTCACTATACCTTACAAGAATATTTTGCAAATTGTCTATATGTTTATGAATCATCATCATCGTCGTACTCGGTATATCCCACTTAAAGGTAGGGTCTGAGGGGGGTAAGATGAAGACAAGCCTTACCTCTACCTCGTAGGAATAGAGAGGCTGCTCCGAAAGAGACCCTCGGCTCATGATCCTTGATTAACCGTCAACTCAACGCTTTTAACGTTATTTTCACAAAAATCAGTACTAGTGCAATTTTACTTCTGCCCCTTGAGGGTCCACACATATATACATTTTATGCGCGCACCGCAGATGGGGCGTTATATGTTTATGCAGTAGTTATTAATTTAACCTATTGTAATAAATGTAACAACCTTTCTTTAATGAAGGCATGCACATCCTGGAAGTCCTTATGTTTTTGGACTTATTGAAGACGATCGTGATCTTGAGTTTCCTGAACCAATGCCAGTTGTTGGTATGTAAAAGATACATCTAGTTAATTCATTCATCTCAGTAGATACCCAAATCATATCGCTTAATTTTTTTATTTTATTTCTTCATTTTCACATGCTTGACTACTTAAATCAATAACTAATGCTAAATATTTTATAGGCGTATCTCGTTCTGCGAAAGGGTATTGCATGGTTTCGGTACTAGAGACTATGAAGACGTTCTCTTCAGAGGACGGTTTAACCGAAGAAGCATTAGTTACTAAGCTTCGTACTTGTCATTACCATCATTTGTTTCTCCATAAATCACTAAAGAACAATCCTTCGGGTATTTTTTATTTCGTTATACATGTTTAGGATAAATGTCATATCATTTACCAGTGTTGTAAAAATTGGGATTAGTCGGTAAACGATGGTCCACTGTTACGGTATCACCTAATCGGCTATAAAATCGGTAGGCGAAAAAAAGGTAAAGTTAGTAAAAATCAGTCAAAAGTTGGTACAAAATGGTGAGAATTCGTCAAAATTGGTAAAAATTAGTGAAATTGGTAAAGTTAGTAACAAAATGTGCACATATATATAAGTTTGAAAAATTACATATAAAAGTTCCAGTTTGATTAATCTCTATTAATTAGCTAGTCAGGACCCCACCACCTGACTAACACCTAACGATATAACAACACCGATCATTACCTTCTTTGAAAAAAGTATGAAAAATTACATATAAAATTTCCAATCTGATTAATTTCTATTAATCCCGGTTAATAGCTAAGTCAGTACCCCACCACTTGACTAGCGCGTAGCAGTTTTACAACACTGATCATTACCATCTTTAAAAAAGTTCGAAAAATTACATATAAAATTTCCAATATGATTAATTTCTATTAATCCCGGTTAATAGCTAGTCGGTACCCTACCACCCGACTAGCACGCGACAATTTTACAACAATGATCATTACATCTTTTTTAATTTTAATAGGGACTTCTAGTTGGAGGGAGTTTGGTGAAGGTGGGCTATTGTGGTCAGAGTGCAATGGCAGACACTTCGAATGGCTTGAAGGGGATCTACTCAATGAAATCTTATTTAGGGTATGATACTTTGATACACATTTTATGTATTATTATAAAACTTGCATATGTCAACATATTATTAATGATTTAACATGTATGTTCTAACCTTAGGTAAAAGGGTTATATGGCCTTGATGAAAAGGTCACATTTAGGAATGTGACAGTTGCTTCTGAAAACAGGCCTCATCCATTGCACCTTGGAACCGCCTCACAAATCGGTTAGATATCAATACATCATATTATTATCATCTATAGTTTTGGTGTAACTAGTACAATTGTGTTTATTCTGACATGTGTCATGTGTATACCAGGTGCTATACAGACTGAGGGAATACCTTTTTTGTTGAAAATTTTGCTTCCATCAAATTGTACCGGACTACCTGCAATGTAAATGAAGAGTTTGTTACTTCCAATCTACATTATTAAAAGCATTGGTGGAATTATTTTTTTAATTTAATTTTAGGACAGAATGTTTTTCCCTAATTATTATTAGTATTATTATTATTATTGTTTTGTTTGTTTATAGGTATGTTAGAGATCTTCTTCTAAATCCTCCTGCTTATGCAATAGCTTCTACTATTCAAGGTGTATTTTTATTTAACATACTTGTGCTTATATTTCATTATTTCCTATAGGCAAATTGGATTTTAATAATCTCAACTTTGACTTATTGGCTTTTAATAATACCAACTAAGGAAATTGTTACCAACAGTCCCAACTCTTATATCATTTACTTGTGACAGTCCCCAATTAACGGAAGCTAACTCCGTTAGCATATTGCTGACGTGGGGATTATTAAATCCAATTTGCCTTTCCTATACCCTAAAGGAGACTGAGTATATTTTAGTTTGAGAAGTTATAAGCCAAGATCAAACTCTTTTGATAGTGTGTTAGTATATCCATGATCATATTATGTGAATGATGTTCATAATCTTTTAAAAGTTCTCCTATATACATTATTATTATTATTAGTAGTAATAGGCTGTGTTATTTGTTTTTTCATGTTCATTAGTTTAATGGTAAGTACTATTTCTTATTTCAACATTTGGCAGACATCTGCAAACTTATGAGCAGTGTTTCTTGCACGATTCCTGAGTTCACTTGCATCACACCGTCAAAGGTATTGAAATAAGTTCTAGTTTCCATTCTAGTTGAAGGCATGAAAAATTCAAACTTTGACACTTGTAAATCTTTATCTATACATTGCAGCTTGTAAAGTTACTTGAGTTAAGGGAAACAAATCATGTTGAGTTTTGCAAGATTAAAAATGTGCTTGATGAGATCTTACAATTGCATCAAAGCTCTCAACTCAATGAGATACTAAGATTATTAATGGATCCTACTTGGGTTGCAACAGGTCTGAAAATCGACCTTGAGACACTAGTAAGTACTAAATTTTTTTCCAATAATTATTCTAGAAAGTTTTCTTATAACCAAAGATTTTGATGACCATGATATATGAGTACAACCTCTCACACATGTTCTTGTAATTATTGGAAATAGAAACCTTTACACACAACTATACATGGATAGTTAGGTATTTTTTATTTTTATCTATTTATTATTATTATTATTATTACTATTATTATTTTGCGTTTTTCAGGTGGAACAATGTGAATGTGTCTCAAGTAGAATTGGTAAAATTATTTCTTTAGATGGTGAAAGTGATCAAAAAGCGAGTTCCTATGTGAATATACCAAATGAATTTTTTGAGGAGATGGAGTCTTCATGGAAGGGACGTGTTAAGAGGATCCTTTTAATGGAAGCTTATGAGGAAGTTGATAAGGCTGTTGAAGCCTTATCTTTAGCCGTGAGTTATTAATTTAATTTTTTATTTTTGTATTAAGTGCTCTCATTGTGTAAAATCTCTAGGCGCTAGTCGGGCGGTGGGGTACCGACTAACGATTAATTGGGATTAATATGGATTAATTGGATTGGAATTTTCATATGTAATCCATGTTTGACCGATTTTGATAATGTTTTACCAATATTGACTAAATATGACCGTTTTTGACAATTTTTGACTAAGTTTGACCAATTTTTACTAATTTTGACTACCTACTAATTTTAGATTTCGATTAGGTGAAATTGCAAAGGTGGGTTACCAACTAGCGATTAATCGCAGGTTAATTGGTGATTAATCTCGATTTTTATAACACTGGGTGCTCTGTAATCGTTTATTTATCGTCGTTTTCCATTACCTTTCCTTGATGAATGGAAGTTTGTATCTTAGGTTACAAAAGATTTCCTTCCAATTGTGTTAAGAATAAGAGCTTGCACCGCGACGTTTGGAGGTCCGAGGGGAGAAATTTTATATGCTCGCGAGCACAAAGCTATTTGGTTCAAGGGTAAACGTTTTGCACCAACTATTTGGGCTGGTACCCCTGGGGAAGAACAAATTAAACAACTTAAGCCATCTATAGATTCAAGGGGTAGAAAGGTTGGTGAAGAGTGGTATACCACAATGAAGGTGGAGGATGCTCTCACAAGGTTAATCTTTTTAGCTTTTGGATTTAACATAAAGTTTATTACTCTTTTTACGCCCCGTTTGCGGAGCGCGCATATAATATATATATGTGTGGACCCTCGAGGGGAAAAAGTAAAGTTGCTAACGTTATTTTACTTATTTTTGTGAAAATAATGTTAAAAGCGTTGGGTTGACGGTTAATCAGGCATCATGAGCCGGGGGGTCTCACTGGAGCAGCCTCTCTATTCCTACGGGATAGAGGTAAGGCTTGTCATCATCTTACCCTCCTCAGACCCTACCTTTAGGTGGGATATACTGAGTATGATGATGATGTTTATTATTCTTTTTACTCGACTTGTGCTTCTTTATTCATGTTTTAGGTATCACGAGGCTTGTGCAAACGCAAAGACAATGGTCTTAGAGTTGTTAAGGGAACTTTCCACTGAATTGCAAGCTAAAGTGAATGTTCTTGTTTTTGCCTCCATGTTACTTGTCATTGCCAAAGCGTTATTTGCTCACGTAAGGTACATATTACATTTTCTAATTTAATAATAGCTTGTAAGATTCTTGACTATCAAGATGTTAACTTGTTTATCATCTAAAGATAAGCTAAATCGAACATTCTCTAATGTTGACATGACATAGCGAGGGGAGAAGAAGAAGATGGGTGTTCCCTACTCTCATCGAGTCGTTTGGTTCTCAGGTATATATCAACTTAACACCTATCACTTAGCTTTGTTACATTGTTTTTGAAACTTTTAGTGCACATAGTTTATGTCATTTCTTGAGTAGGGTCTCTTTGGAAGCAACAACTTTTTCCCCAAGGGTAAGAAATATGGTTTTCTTACATCCCACCCTCTCCAGACGCTACTAATTGCATTGATCTGAGTGAGATTTATAAGATTTGGTGGTGGTTGTTGTAGTTTATGTTGTTTTTTTCTTTGATATTGTCTTGTCTTTTTTACATCCACCAAATGTGTCATTTTTATGATAGGCAATATAAAATCAAGAAATATGAAGATCTAATATTATTTAAAGCTTGCATCATTTAAGTTTTTGGGTTCCATGTAAACATATTGTACTTATGTTGAAAATATTGTTGTAGGATAAGGGACAAACAAATGAATATAACGGGATGAAGATTATAGGTCTATTACCATATTGGTTTGATGTATCTGAAGGTGGTGGTGTGCGGAATACAATTGACATGAAGTCAATGTTTCTTTTGACCGGACCAAACGGAGGTGGTAAATCAAGTTTACTTCGTTCGATTTGTGCTACCGCGCTATTTGGAATATGTGGCTTTATGGTCCCAGCTGAGTCCGCCATAATTCCTCAGTTTGACTCTATTATGTTACACATGAAATCTTATGATAGCCCCGCAGACGAGAAGAGCTCATTTCAGGTGCCATAAGTTCTCATGTCTTAAAAGCTCCATGTTGATATATACATTTCCCAAATATTAAAAAAGTAAGTTAATTACAGATGGTCTCTTTAGTTTGCAGAAAGTAACTGGTTTGGTGCTAAGGGTTTATGGTAGGTCTGGGCTTTATGCTTTTGACATTTATGACGAGTTTGGGTATTAAGGCTAACCACCATTAACTTTCCCAGTTAGAGTGAAGTGACCAAACTACCCTTTGACTTTTCACCTTTAACTTTAGTTGTTCTAAAAGTCAAAGGGTATTTTGGTCATTTCATCTTTAGTTAACGATAAAGTTAACAAAAGTTAGTCTTAATACCCATACTCGAACCAATTAGTTTAAACCCTTAGTACCCAAACCTGTTATTTTCCACTCACAATCTGTGTTATTAACTCAAAAAAATAAAAAATGCATCATCGTTACATATGTTTCAACCCCATCGATGTATATTTTCTTGTGATCTCAGATTGAAATGTCTGAGATGCGTTCTATCATCGCGGGGGCCACCTCAAAGAGTCTTGTCCTTGTGGATGAAATTTGTAGAGGAACTGAAACGGCAAAAGGGACATGTATTGCTGCAAGTATTGTCGAAACTCTTGATTCCATCGGTTTGGGCATTGTGTCAACTCATTTGCATGATATCTTCAAATTACCATTAACCATAAAGAACACAATGTTTAAAGCAATGGGAAGTGAATATGTAAATGGTCAAATCAAACCCACGTGGAAGTTGATTGATGGAATATGCACCGAAAGTCTTGCTTTTGAAACAGCCAAGAATGAAGGTGTACCGGAGGCGATCATACAAAGAGCCCAAGAGCTTTATGTTTCAATGCAAAAAATAGACATGAATTCGCAAAAAAATGACGTTGAAAATGGTCAATTTGTTAAAAAACCGTCTAGTGTTTTGTTCGTTGAACCAAAAGACCAAACGGAAAAGGTTTTGAATGAAGTAGAAAGTGTTGTCAGTATGATATGTGAGAGACGCCTAATTGAGATTTGCAAGACGAGAAGTATATCGGAAGTTGTGTTAAGATGTGTCGTGATTGGTCCTCGACAACTACCACCGCCATCAGCAATTGGTGCTTCAAGTGTTTATGTGATTCTTACAGCTGACAACAGACTTTATGTTGGAGAGGCAAGTCAACTAACTTCACTAATGATGTCTTAATTTCAGTGTTTTAAAAACCGGGATTAATTAGTAATCGGTGGTCACCATTGTGATTTCACCTAATCGGCTATCAAATCGATAGGCGGTAAAAAACCGGTAAAAATAAGTAAAATTTGATAAAAGCTGGTAAAAATCGTTCAAAATGTGTGAGTATATATATAAAGATTTGAAAATTTACATATAAAAATTCAAATATGATTATTCCCTATTTAACCAATTAATCACTAATCGGTACCTCTGTGTCGACGGGTGGCTAATGATTTTTACAACACTGCTTAATTTTTAAAGAATACTTAATTTTCCGTTCATATCTTTGATAAACTTGTTATTTCAGACTGATGATCTTGAGGGCCGGATTCGTGCTCATCGAGCGAAGAAGGCGATGCAAAATGCTTCCTTTTTATATTTTTTAGTTCCCGGGAAGAGCGTGGCTTGCCAGCTGGAAACTATTTTGATTAATCAACTACCCAAACATGGGTTTCAACTTATGAATATTGCTGATGGTAAACATAGAAACTTTGGTACTTGTGATGTCACAATAGAAAGTGTAAGCTTACATTAGTGATCTATGTAAATTCTAGAGTAATTTGGTTATTATTGTTTCAGATACTTTCTGTCTGATAGGTGTTGGACTGGTATGTAACTGTCATTTTTGTAGTCAACCAGTCAACATCATATTTTGTGACAGACTGGGAAGATTATTGCTTTTTTTTTTTTTTTTTTTTTTTCTGTATTTTTACTATTGTTTTATTTTATTTTTGACCCATTTGCTTTTTGATGGGCTGATTTGGCTGTGATTTTATCCCAAACCAGAGATTTAGGAGTTAAGTCACAGGTGGACGGGTCGAATAAGTCAAAATGACCCATATCCGAAGTCAACTTTGTTTATTGCTTCATACATGCGATTATTCTGTAAAACAGTTGGACTGCTTCATACCATGTTTAGGGAGTTGTGGAACTATCCAAGGATGATAAATCAGATGGCACAAGTGGGTATTTAAAATAACAAATAAAGTTATACTCTAGGAATCCACTATGTTGCTTTGTTTGGGATGTTTATAATACTCATTTGGAAGGTTTTAAGATTAAGGGAAACAAATATCTACTATAAAACTAGAGAAGTTTAATAATAATAAACATGCATGGGCACTTAAATCTTGATGAGTTGGTTGATGAGTCCATAATTTAAAGATGCACGGTCACACATTTGTCAACAACACATTTGTCACAATCACACTGATTTAAGCCCAATCGATCACAAATACCAACATGCTTCTAGCCCATAAGTATTGCGAGAAAGAAGAGAATTTGCACCTCATTGAGGTTATGAGTTTGAAGTGAGCAGGAGAGAAGGTTTACGAATTTACAGGTTCCACTTATTTGGTGATGGAGGGGGAAGTCTGAGCCTGCCTTGGAGGTGTGCTCGATTGGGCTTAAATCAATCGTTCAGCCTAAGCCGTTATAAAAAATAGACAAATTGAATTTTAATAATCACAACTTTGACACTAAGCCGTTATTAAAAATAGACAAATTGAATTTTAATAATCTCAAATTTGACTTATTAGCTATAATAAATTTAACTTAGAAAATTGTTACCACAAATCTCAAATTTTATATCAATTGCTTGTGATAGTCCCCAACTAACGAAACTTTACACCGTTAACATGTTACTGACGCGGCATAATACCGCATCAGCAAATCTTGCCACTACGTGACATGGCAACATTTTACCAAACGTGGCATAATGTTAAAGGTGTTATGTTTCTTTAGCTGGGGAGTGTCACAAGTAAATATATAAAAGTTGCGACTGATGATAACAATTTCTTGATTTAGGATTATTACATATAATAGGTTAAAGTTAAGATTATTAAAATGCAATTCGCAAAAAAAGAACAATAAATATTTAAATTATTTAATATGAAAGTGATTATAATTAATTGTACAAGAGAGAATTAAATAAGAGTATAAGAATCTGATACATGACAAAAGTGGTTTAAGAATATGACATAAGACATTCCAGTTATAGTACTGTGACGCCCCAAACTCCATGGGCTCGCCACGTCATCGGATTTATACAAAACACAAGGTTTAAACGGGATTTACACAGCATCGGAAATAAAACGCAAATATATATATTAAACTCAAGTGTTATATTACATTTATTTCAAACTAATTTACATCATAATACATTAACTATCGC
>WOUH02000036.1:7134286-7153628 GCA_009936405.2 Stevia rebaudiana
GGATGGGGAAATATGCAATATAAGTTTTGGTTTGGGTAAATACGCAATTAAACAAGTTTGCAAGGGGATATATGCAAGTACCCCTTATATCAATGGTATCCTACGTATATAAAATGAGAGGTATTAGGTTTGGGTTTTACTTAAAGCACAGAAAAACTCTTGGTGAGCCATTAGGTTTTTCTCACAAAGTGAGTTTCATCCTATATTAGTGAGGTGAGGTTACCATGGTGAGACCGGGTGTTACACTATTTGCTTTTAATAAAAATATAATGGTCAATTAATGTTGACCGTATTATTCTCAAAATAGATTACCCAAATAAACAAACGGTTACACGATCTGATCCGGTCCGTGACTATTTCACTTTAGCGCTTGCGACGTGTTTGAAAATAACCAAAAACACACACAACACATGAACACAACACAATTAGGGCTCCGAGAAATGGAATCGGATCTTCCGTTGATTGAAATGGATGAAGAAGAAGATTCTCTTATACAACATTTGCCTGATCTTGATCAAACATCGTCTCGCAGTTACTCCCCTTTCTCTCCTTTCCCATTTTTATCTTCGCACGCCAGTAAGTATATTTTACAATCGCCTACTTTGCTTGATACGACGTTTACTTATGATCCACATTGTATTAATGTCGCTTCAGTTGATAAGATCAAGTACTCTTTTCCTGTAATTAGTGTTTTTTAATCATGGTTCATTAGTAGCTCATATGCGTTACCAATATAGCGTCTAACTCGAACGTGTAATCCCTTTTCACTTTTACTAGTCATAATTTGAATTTAATCTTCAACGATGACTTACCTGCAGTCAGGAGCAGAAGATGTTTAGTCTTCGAGTTTGATTTACAATTTTATCATTTCATGATTTACTCTCCATAATTTGAACCTAATCTATAACAATGACTGACCTGCTATCAGGGGCAGAATATCTATAGCCGTCGAGCTTGATTTACATCAATCCATCGTTTTACTAATCATTACTTAAATCACAGATGATTTGACTATGATTGGTATCTTAACTGTTATGTTAGTGGTACTGTTAAAGTGTTAAAATTTCTTGTTGAAACATCAGTTGTCAGGTCATGAATTTCTATATCATTGCTCTCAGTCTTAATTTGTTCTGTAAGACAATAAATAGTGAAGTTGTGACTAGTATGGACTAACAGTGTTTGATTTTTTGTATCTGGTTATGGAAACAAGATAATGTTTGATAATGATGTTCATTTACATTGCAGAAAATTTGAAAGATGGTGCACTTATGGAAAAAACTAGCAGTTCAACTTCTGAAGTTGTTATCAATAACAAAGAGAATATAAATTCAAACAGTGTCGAAGTGCCAAAATTAGGTATGGAACCTATGCAGATGAAGAGAAGAAAGAAAGCGACTGGATACAATTTGAGGAAAAGCTTAGCATGGGATAGAGCTTTTTCCACTGATGAAGGTTGTCTTGTCGCGTGTTGTCTGATATTACACTTGAAAGCTGATTAATTTGTGTTTATTCTTCAGTTTTTGATTAACAAATATGAGTGATTGACACTTTTCATTCCATAGGCATTCTGGATCCTTCTGATTTGAGCTTGATTACTGGTATTGATGCTAACACATGTGGAGGTGGATTACTTACCATAACAGAAGAAGAAAATAGCTCATTATCTTCTGATGTCAGATGTACAGATGAATCTAATGATATAAAAGCCTCTGAAGAAGCTCCAGTTAAAGTGTTACATGACAATAATCGTACAACAAAGGGAAACAGAGAGAAGACAAGTTGTTCAATGAGAAATCATGATTCTTTACTTCATCGTAAGGTAAGCTGACTTGTTCAGACTCTTATTTAAAAGTATTGTCTTCTGTTTGTGTTTATCACTGATAAATTGTTTCAATTTTTAAAATTTTGATCATGCAGGTTACAAATAAAGTTCTCTCAAGTAATTGTACGAGTAGAGGCGGGTCCAAGTTAGGTGGCTGTTCAGAGCCTTTAGCTGCATCTTCATATCCTTTTTGTGTATATGCAAGATTAAGAAGTTTGAATTTTAATAAAATGATTTTGGTATGTTTTTGGTTATTAACCTTAACTATTGTACTTTGAAAAGACCAGCAAATTCAAACACTTTGAAAACAGAAAGAAAAGAATCCAAGCTTCCTAAGCTACCTATATCAAAAACAGGACCATGTTTATATACAACAACAAAGGGTTCAATGGCAGCTAGCCAGTTGAAGCATAATCTGATTCCTAAACCAAGTAACTACCAACATATTTGCGATACATATTGATTACATGTTTTTTTTTTCTTTCTAATTTATCCATTTTCTTCATGCACCACAAAAGTTGAGAAGACTTATGGGTTGAAAAGCTCTTTAAAAAATGCACATGTTTCTCAAAGTAAAGCAAAAACAGGTTCATGTAATCTCCAATTGCCAGCTAAAGATCTAGCTCAAAAAACAGTTAAAAAATTGGTAAGAACATTGAATGCGGGTTCGCTTCATTCACTCCTTTAGAAGTAATTCATAAAACTTATATATATATATATATATATATTTTACTTCATGTTAATCTTTGTTTTGAAGGAACATGGACCTGAACTCAATACAATTCTAAACTTGCTAAAAACTGAACTTTTTTAACATGATCTCCTAACTTTTGCAGACACACTCATCTAAAGCTGCTTCTTCAATTAGGTCAAAACCGATACGCCCCGTACAGGCTGATAGAGCTAATAACCGGTCAGGATTGGTTAAAGAGACATTGCAAGTATGTAAAGTTTTAGATGAATCTACCCCTCTTGCAGTTAAACATCTAGCTCAACATGCTGCATCAAATTCAGTAAAAAATTGAATTTTTTCAAACTTTTTCTTTCAATCTAATCTGTTGCTCTGAACTTTATTTTTTTCTTCCTAAAATTGTACAGACCATATCATTGCCTGAAGCAACTAGGTTGACAAGTTCAGGATCCTGTAATATTCAAAGGGTTTGTGATTACCAGATGATTTCAGATAGATTGCATCCATGTGAAAGTCAAAACCTCCCTGCTGATCTGGCGAAACCATCAGGGCTAAGATTGCCATCACCATCACTGCGATTATTTGATCTGGTAATTATGTATTTCATTTTCCAACGTGTGAAAGTATCTCCATCCTTCACTTATCTAAACCAATTCTATAAAAATCAGCAATTAATCTGATTGGAAATTTTATATGTAATTTTGCAAACTTATATATATATATATATATAAACATTTTTATCGATTTTTGACAAATTTTGATCGATTTTTGACTGGATTAGACCGATTAACACCACCGCCTACCTACCGATTAGGTGAAATCGCAACGGTGGGTGACCAATTAGCGATTAATCCCGATTTTTAAAACACTGTCTAAAACCATATCTATCCTTAACGTTAATCAACAGATGTAATTGTGTTGTTGTATTTGATATCTCGGTGATAACATAATATATATAATTTACAATGTTCCACTATAAACCCTCAAGTATCTAATATTAACTCTTCAATCTAATATGTCTAATACTTAATGACCATGATTTCAGAGAACAGCTCCAACGTCCGGTTCCTTGCAGCAGAAGAAACTTCAACAGTATATGGACTCTGTTAGAAAAAGTGTTTTAAGATCACCCCTGAAGAGTAATGACATCACTGAAAACATATGTCGTGTGGTTCTAACTCCCAGTAAGGAATGTTGTTCACCATCTACTCAGTTGAACCCATCACCAAATTACGCGTTGAACACTAGTTTTAAACGGGTCACAGATTCAAAATCCAAATCTGTGCTTTGTAACAAGGAAGATGAAGTACAAAATTGTACTGCTTTTTCGATGTCAACATTTGAAGAACCCGTTCAGCATCAAGAAGAGAATAAGTCAACTGGGGTCAATGATCTTGGTCAAACATCATTGGAAGAAACTGACACTGAAAAATCTGATGATGCTTTTTTGAAAGTTAAACCTGTGTTTCATTTGGATGCTGGTAGCCAAGTGTTTATGGAGTCCGAAAAGCAAGTTGAAATTGGAAAAAGTGATAATAATGTTGGAACTCTAAAGTATGAAATTCATTCTGTTGTGCTGCCAGATGAGCGAGAAAACGATGTTTTTAAATATGTCGATAGCAAAATTTTACTTATGGAGGAAGATGATAGTTCTTGCAGCAAGACAGTTGACATGAAATTTAAAGATTCAAATTCTTTGGAAGATGAAGCTGATGCTTCTGCATCTGTGAATTCTCAGTTGTCAGTTAGTTGCATTATGCCTGCAGAAAACTCATGTTTAGAAGAGGACAAATTTTCAGATTTGATTGATATCAATGATCATATTTCACAAGAAAAAGGTGGCTCAAATGTTATCCTTATGGAATTAACAGGTGAAAAACAAGATGGGATTGATACGGATTTGATTCCAAGAGAGGTTGATTGTCTGATTGATGATGAAAACCAATCTAACAACCTCTCACATTTCAGACCCGAAGTTGAGAATGTTAGTGAGACTGTGTCTTTAAACGATGACACATTTGTTAATATTTCAAAAACAAATGTAGAAGATGAACAAGTGCAGTTATTAAATGGTGAATTGTTAGTTCAATCCTGCAGCAGCTTGAAATCAGCATTACAACCATCAGTTAAAGATCAAGTGCTTATAAACGACAGAATATTATCTACTGAAAAGATTTTTGAAAATGCTGTTGTTCCAGAAAAAAACACAAATGACGTTGACCAGAATTTAACTACTATGCATGTAAATGGAGATGATGATCCTCAAGGTTTTGTTAAGATCGTGTCATCAGTTGAAACATATGACTGTTTCACAAATAAACAGTCAAATTTAAGTTTGTCTGTGAGTCAACAACTGACTACAGGTGTGAAAATCACAAATACACCGGAATCATGCTGCTTGATTGACGGAGAAGATGAGAGTTTGCTTACAAAAACTACATATTTGATAGGATCTGAGGAGTCAAAGATGAGAGTTAGCGAGCAAGTTGATGAGACTCCAATTGTGGGTGAATTTCAACTTGAATTTAATGACCTCAAAGACCACAAAGATGCAACAATGTTGATGTAAGTAGCTTTAACCTGTATTTATATTTTCTGTTTTGAACAACATTTTCACTTGCTTATAAGCTACACGTTAATTGTATGATTATTATCCTGAATACTTGATAATTCACCGGGAAAAATAATAAACTGATTTTTGGTCTGTTGTCAGGAAGAGTTCAAATAACATCAAGAGGCAACAAGATAATAATTTGGTTATAAATCCCCCAAATGCTGTTCCTTTCTCTGATGAATGGCTGGCAGCTTTTGAAGCTGCTGGAGAGGTACTATAACTATAACTATACATTTACCAAATAAAGTTATACACATAACATCATAGGAGCTTTCAATACTTCTGATTTTAATTACAAAGTGATTTCCGTTAGGTTCTACGATTTGGTTATCTAAAGGATATGATGAAATTACAGGTTATATTTGAATAAATTTGGTCATCAGGCATCACATATGTGTTTTTCTTTTAAAATGCTTCATCCAGCAAGCTTGTTAATTGAACTTATTGTTTTTTATTTTTGTTAAGATCTGTTATAACTTCTATTGAAATGGAATTAGCATATGAACTTCTTTTTAGACAATGACCTTCATACAATAGGAGACTGAAATCTAAGATTCTAATTTATTAAAAGACAGTTTAGGGTTTTTCCCACCTGTATCCTTTTTAAAACATAGAGGGACAACTTGAAACATCATTTGCTTAATATATAAGGCCTAATGGAAATACTTAAAGTTGATTTAGTTTGATGAATTTTTCATTGTTTTAGAACGTTGTTAATCTGATATTTACTCCAGAATGGTCAGAGTCTATATCATGATTACTAATATTATAAGCACAAGAAGTTGATTATTGTATTGTCAGTATAACTAGTTAAAAAACGACTGTTTTTACTTCTTTTTACTCGGAACTCGCATATAAAGAGCTTTTCTCGCGATGATCTCTACTGCCCATTTCGGAGACTAAAATTTAGGCACCCAGTTCCCCAAATAGGAAAATTTGATCTCTTTTATTTATTATTATTATTATTATTATTATTATTATTATTATTATTATTATTATTATTATTTTTTAATCTTTATCTTGTGGATAACATACAGGAGTAGCTTTTTTATGTTTTAATGCCTTATAAATCAGACACTAGTTTATATTAGGTGATATAAAACAATCAATTTCTTGTTACAGTTTCACACATGTTTCTTAATACTCATGAATCATAAAGTATTACATGCAAAATGTGAGGTCAGGTTTCATAATATAGCAATCTTCAACATGTTATTTTTTGCAGGAAATCCTAACCATGAAGCGTGGTGCGGTGCAACATTCACCGCAAGACAAATCTCTTCCCGAACCAAATCCATGGTCTCCGGTAGACTCTACAAACCTAATATTATTACTTTTCACTCGCTTAAGTAGCGTATGGTCATCACAATACAAATCATTTTTACAAATTATATAGACAATGGATCAGTTAACCTGTTGAAATCACAATTTTGATCTTTTATAAAGTTTTCTAGTTTTTGATGCATACATATGATCTTTTATCAGGTGAAAAGGAAAGCCAATCAGATTGGACCATATGACTGTACAAAGTACATGAATCTCATGCCATCAAATTCTCAGGTTTCAGACCAATAATTCCAGTTGGTAATTTTTTTTTTTTTTTTTTTGATTTCTCTTGCAGTCGATCTGTGAACATGTGTACTCTAAAACCTCTACAAAAGTATATTTTTGTAATATCACGTTCTGCTGCTAGTAATATGCATAAATACATTCTTCTTCTCGTATTTCTGATCTTAAGTGCACACACTGATATTTTAAATGAGACCCTACTTATACAAATCATTTCTCGTGAGAATTCTTGATAGTTTTTATTTAAAAATGTTGTATTTTTCTCGTGAGAATTCTTGATACTTTTTACGGGCTCATAGTGCCTCCTCTATTGTTTGAGTAATTGGTATTGTATTATTAAAGGGTATTTAAATATTTGATAAGGTAGTAAAACAACTTTTATAAGCGTGATTTATCTAATATTATTTTGAAGTAGATAAAAACCATTTTTTAATATTTGTTGATCAATATGAATATTATTAGAAAAAGACATGAACATGGTTTATATAATACAAGAATCACGAGTATCTCAAAATTTAAGAATAAGAGTATAATTCAATAGTCTAAAGAGTGATCGCTTTGGTTTTTAGTTTAGTTTTTGGCAAATCAAAATTTAATAATCCAAATTGTGACACATTGGTCTAGTTGATAATAATCAATACTATTTTGACCAGTTATAATCACAACTCTCACTTGCGTTGCCAATGATTATCTTAGTAGCATAATAATAATTTATCACACTTTATTTTTACTCGGTTTCGCTTGGACGTTTTGGCATTTCCTTAACAGTCATCAATGCGAGCAAAGTCTAGTAAAAATCGAGTGTAAATCAGTTATGATACCTGGTTGTCTTTGATAATGAAAGTGAAAGTTGTGATTGTTATTAGTTAAATTGTTAGTCTATATATAAAGTGATTTAAATGCATGCAACATTGTCTATTAATTTAGCATGTCATTATTAATGTGATTAGGAAACATATATATTTGATTCAAAATCATGCGTAAGTACAACTGATTCATGTAAAGACGTTTAAAAAAATTCTGCATATCTAATCCTACTATAAAAATCTATCGTATATATAGTACTACTTAAAAAAACAAAATGAAATTGTATTCGGGTTATTCGGGTAGACCCAAATGTTGAGAATGAGTAATCAAATACCGACACAATTATGACATTCGGGTTCGGGTTCATGCCATATTCAGGTTGAGTTGTTCGAGTATCCCTTTATTCGGGTTCAGGGTAAAAAACGCACCCCTAATATGTATTCAACGTATTTAAATCTTAACAAACGTTGGATTTATATATTTAAATCTATTTAAATGAAAAATTCATGTTTTAATGTCAAACAAATTTTTTTCTTCATGGTTTCGTTTTTTTAATTCAAACATATATTAATATAAGTATGGAATCATTCGAATAAAATATTAAAACAAATTATGACTATTAAATTTTCGGGCTTCTATTGTTAGGGTAGTGTGATGTTAAGAAGGTAACTTATTTTAATAAGTGTAAGAGAGATTTTAAAAATGTATAAACAAGGTCAAACGAACCTGATTGAACTTATTCTAAAATTGTTGGAACCAACTTGTCAAATCCTCAACCCCTAAATACTATAGTTACACCCTAAAATACAATAACGAGTAGGAAGACGATCAAAAGCAGGAAAACACAAATTTGAACCCAAAATTCAAACGTTAAAAACTAAACCTTGAAAGCCAAACTTTAAAGCTAAACTCTAAAGCTAAACTCTAAAGCTAAACCCTAAATTAAACCTTAAAACAAAATCCTAAAGTTAAACCCAGAAAATAAACGCTAAAAGCTAAACCCTAAAATCTAAACCAAAAAATTAAACCCTAAGATCTAAGATCTTAGAATTTGACTAGAAGCTTCTAAATCAGCTTAAATGAGTTAAATCGAAGTTTGTTTGAGTCAGTTATGAGAATCTAAAAATTGTTTTTACCCTTCTTTCAATAAGGAGCCTATTATTTGATCATAACACTCTATTGTTAAATGTAACCATTGTTGATTAATATGATTTTATAGGTCCAATAAACTTGTCTCAAGTGGTAAGAACCCTATCTTCCAATGTAGAGGTCATGGATTCAAATCTCACCTGAGGCCGTTTAAACGGACACCAGGTGCCAGCTTGAGATTTATCCTAGGCTCGGTTCCGTTGGGAAGAGAGGGTTTACCTATTCCACGAGTTCTCATGCATCAGGGGCATCTGTTTCATCGCTGCCCGGTGGGCCCAGTTCAAACAACATACGTGGTACGTGAAAAAAACACCGTTAAAAAAATATTGGATCTTGCATTTTTCTCCCATTTTTATTTATGTTTTGTTATGATTATAAATGAAAGTTAATGGCAATTTTTATGTAAGGTGATTTGTTTATAAAGGAAATACAATATTTACACACAACGAACTATATGTGACATTATCAATAGTCAAAACTAGAGATTTCTTTATGCTATTGATACTTGAAAACTATGGTAAAATTTCAAGTAAAACAACAAATTGTAACGTGGCTTTTTTATTGTTTAACTTAACTAAATTTATAAAGACATTATGAATTACATAATTTCAATCCGATAACCATGTAATTGGAGGTTATAAGCTAGTATGCTAATAAACAAATAAATCAACCAATCAACTTAGAGACGATTCTGAGTATCTACAAACACGTGCTTCTTCATAAACAAGTCCAAACCGGCAAAAATAACCATTCGCCGGACTACAATGTCTATGCTCCGAGCACACACATTCCCCTTCCAAAGCACATCCATCGTAATCCTCCGCTTTGCTTCCAAACAATAATGCATCCGACCACTCACTCGAGAAAATATTATAAGGGTCCATTTTCATTTTAGCCGCCATAAACTTTTTAAAATTTATGTACTTTATTCCTACGTTTGAAAATGCAATTTTCCTATTTTTGGCCCAATGTGGCCTTGCATCATACTTTATAAACGCCATTTGCTCTACCTCCTCCATAATATTTTGGTTTAGCCTTGGGGTCATAGCCGAGTCAGCTCGATAGTAGTTAAAGTCAACCACCACCGAGTCCACAGGTTGACCTAAATACGCGGTTGATGCCTTGATGAACCGTATAAGAAATCCGTTGTAAATGTCTACACCACAAAATTCGTCTGAATTTAGGTCCCTCAACTTTTTAACATCACGAATGAAGTCCTTGAACTTGTCTGCTGGGAAAATGGCAGTGGTTTCGTAGAAGAATAATCCGTTGATACGCGGGTCCCATGCACACGAGTTCGCAATATCACTAAATGGTGAATGTAGGCATGAACCAGAAGTTTGCATTTTTCCTTGCCGACCTATCACCGGATAACCGGTGAAGATTATGTTGTTTTTTAAGCCGTTGGCTACTAGTTTCTTGTAGCCTATGAAAGAACTTGCCATCGCACATTTTCCCTTTACATTTTTAATCTTTTCCAGTGCTTTTTCTGTAATTAAAACTATATATTATTAACTAAAAAAAGGAGATGAAGAAACATAGA
Source organism: Stevia rebaudiana (assembly GCA_009936405.2). Classification (NCBI taxonomy): domain Eukaryota; kingdom Viridiplantae; phylum Streptophyta; class Magnoliopsida; order Asterales; family Asteraceae; genus Stevia; species Stevia rebaudiana. The sequence continues at coordinate 7,144,482 of WOUH02000036.1, forward strand.
GGGTCAACCTTTTTTAGGTCTATTGTGTTTAATCAGAGTCTTTCTCGTTTTTTATTTAAGATTCTTACACATGTAAATATGACATATAGTACACATTTTTTGTAAACAGTCTTCAAAAGACACGTGATCATGCATATTAGAGTTTAACGGAGATTAGTGGAAAGAATATTCACTCATGTGTACAAATTTTTCTTTATTTTTCTACTTTTTAAAATCTGAAAATAAAGTAGGTAAAGCCGCTAATATATTTTGGGGCTCTTAAATTCATAAATTGTGCCCTAAGCTCATGTTTATTTATTTTAATTTTTTTTGTTGTACAATGTGCACAAATAAAACGGTTCATGAACCGAACCGGCAAACCAACCTAAACCGGGTTGGTTCAAAACTGTCACTCTTGTCTCAAATCACCTCTGAACTTCCAAGGCGAAACCGCTTAATTTAAAACGAACCGGACCGAACCAGTCAAGAGTATTCAAAAATCGGTTAAAATTGAAATTAAAGGAACCGAAATCTCTCCAAAAACCGGTTCATCGAAGGATTCTGACCATCTTTGATTGAAACTAAACTCCTTTAGTACTTAATAGGTTTGAAAATAAAATAAAAAATTTGTGCACCATGTGAAGAAAAAATGATCAACAAAGCTAAATGTATATACCGGTGGCTCGAGTAGATTTAGAGACGGCGATAAGATTAGACTGGAAACCGATGAAGTCGTTGGTACCGTCGCCTTTTGTGGTCAACGGAACCCGGTCATCGTGTCGGTAAACAGCCATGTGCTGGGAGGGATACCATGTTATGTCCCCAAATTCGTGCGCTTTGGCGTGACTTATGAACGCATCCTCCATGCCGGCATCATCTGTGAAATTGAAGGTTATGCTTCTCTTGAATCCTTTCTCCAAACTTAGTGTCACCTACGTTAAATTTCTCAAGAGGTCAAATTCAGCAACTTTTTATCATCTTATTTAAAATTACGATAATTATGTGCTAATTATGATTAGCAGAGGGGATGGTCAACGTACAAAGGGGGAAAAGCATGAGAAACGTAGGAAAGCACCATGATGCGCCACGTGTCATTTTCAGAAGGGTGGGAACGTAAAAAAAAACATACACCCATTTTTAAAAAATATAATGACGAACCAAACTGGATAAAACATTCGGACCAAAGGCAAAAAAATGCGGACCAAAGGAAAAAAAATACGGACCACAGGCAAAAAAATACGGACTCGTGCTTTATGTTGTAACCATCTCCGTAATAGATATTATATATATATATATATATATATGATGTTTCATTAAGAACCAGTTTTTGTTAAGAATTAAAAGAACTATTTATATCCACATGCATTAATACATAAGAACGCTCGAGTGCCCAAGTTCTGAGTTCTGGTTTCATCATTTGTATGATTAGGCTAAAAAAGTTTAAAACCATTCACATCACATGTACTAACTAGTAACTAGCACTAATACGTGATGATTAGAATTGTTTGGTCTCCATAAATTTGTTAAGACCGTATAATCAATTTTAATAATGGTAAGCGGCCGTTTGCTGGCTTGCTGCAATCTTCATAAACTCGAGAAGGACTGATCGGGACTTCATAAAGAAAGGTTTTATATTTCCTCACAAGTAACAAAAAAATGTTATCTGTTCAGTTACGTATAGTTAATAATGGCTTGTGTACTTTATGCAACGAGTTCGAAGAGTCGTCGAGTCATCTGTTTACCGCCTGCTGGCTCGCGATGGTGATATGACAGAAAATCAGTTCTTGGTGTCGTATCCCTGATATCTTCGCGTTCTATGTTAAAGATCTTCTTCTTTTACATAGTTATCGTGGGAAAATGGATGCTAAGAAAACAGCTATTCAAGGTTCATTATTTTCTGCTGGTACATCTGGAGGGCTAGGAATAAATCAAGATTCACGGGTAGCCAAGTCAAAGTGGAGGACATTTTCAGCGAGATTAGATCTTTGGGTTTTCGTGGTTAAAAAATAGGTCTAGGCATTCTACGGTCATATGAGCCGAGCCGAGCCGATCTGTGTAAATTTGTAATTATGTGATTGTCTGTCCCTTTTGTTTTGTCTCCGGCTTGGTGTTCAGGTTGGGTTCTGGTTTATAATGATATCAATTTTTCAAAAAATAAAAATAGTTAATGATAATAACGTACTATCACTTTCAAATTATTGTTTTTGAACGACTAAATGTTGTACCGAGACTTTCAAATTACTGATTACTCACATTCACTATATTCTCCTAAAAATGTTTTCCCGCCTAAACGCTAATACGTAATTTTTCTTGTCTATAAATTCTAAAATTGATTTAAAAAAACCATTCATATTTATAATATATGTGTTTTTGTTATCTATTTAAAATTTAAATTTAATTTCTCTTCTATTTCCTTCAATCACTAACCAAATTTAAGAAGTTAATATTTTAAACGTTTGTAATAATAATGTTAAACCCAATTATACCCTAACACGTAACTTATAGCCAAGACCAAAAAAAAGCCTTTATGTCATAAAGTATATATATCGATATGAAATATATATAATTACATTCATTTTAAAAGAGTCTAAAACAAAAAGGACATGGTATATCTTTTTTTTTTTAACTACAAATCTAATGTTATAAAATAATAGTACTCCAATGTCCATTAGAGGACCTTCTATCTTCAAAGGATAGAGTACATTAATTATAACACATCAACTGATGTAAATATCCTTTGATGTATATTTGTTTTTGAAATATGAAGTATCATTCAGTACTAGTACAGAAGATGTTAGGTTGAAGTCAATTCTCTTCATAGAAATTGTAGATTTAGGTTGGCATTTATTAATTTGTCCAGTAAAAATAGAGTAAACAGATTTCTAGTTATATTAATTGGAATCTCAAATAACTAAAGCGGATCTCTAGACCCACGTCGATGCTCGATTCGTTTAGGCTTTTTTATAATGTTTGAAAAAAAATGTAAGAGGAATACTTAATTGACTAATTGAGTGTTTCATAAATGATATACCACTTAACTTGACGTAATTAAATAGCTTAGCATTAAAGATGCGATTTGAGATTCGTATCATATAATATAGTTGTTAAAGTATGATATTACCAGCTCGATGGTTAGAATTACAAAACTAACCACTATATAAAGTATCATAAACTTAATAATATATTTCTTAATATAAAATAATTAAATTTTTTTTTTAAATTTTGGAAACTTCTAAAAACTGAAACAAACAACACATACCTTGGAGATGATACCCAAGGTGCCTAATGAAACTTTAGCTGCATTAAAAAGCTGATTTGTTGCATCCAAATGAAGAATCTTTGCAAACCCTTCATTTTCAATACCAGAAACCACCATATCAATACTAACCACATGATCATGAACCGCACCACCTTTACCCCACCATGAACTACCATGAGCACCACTACTAATCAAACCACCAACACTAACACCTTCCCAATATGGTGCAGCTACAAGGCTCAAACCCGCATCTTCCACTTTGTTTATCAAATCCCGAAGACTGACTCCGGCATCAGCGGTGACTGTGAACTGATCGACATCAATAACGATGTTGGAGTTGTATTTATCGGTGCTAACGAGAACCGATGAATCAGCGGTGGCTGGACAGGCTAACTTGGGTATGGTGTGTGAGAATTTGGAGACTACTTTAAGCTTATGTTTGTATTTGGTTGCATTGGCTACAATTGAGACAAGTTGGTCTTGTGTTGCTGGGTACACGACTTTAGGGGCGAAACAGTCTTTTCGATCGCCCCATATGCCGTAGGAGTTGTGGAGGGTGCAACCGGTGGTTCCATTGGTGCATTGGATTGGTGGTGGTGGTGGGATCGCTTGGGTGGTGGTGATGGTGGTGGTTAAGATCCATAAAGTTAGAAAGAAAAATAAGGCCATTGTAAATGATAGCTTTCAAAATGGAGGATATTTGATGAATTTAATATTTAGCTTCTAAGGTATCGATGCTTTCAAGAAAAGAATGGTGCTTTGGACACATAATAACTACTACTTTAGATGTTTATGGATATGGGTTGAATGTGCAACATGTGATTGGCTGAGTTGAACGTGCAACATGTTAATAATATTTCATTTATAGACATAAACTCAAGTTAATTAATAGAAAGATATATTTTAAGAGTTTCTTTGAAAAGGACATGACACGATCGATATTAACAGACACTAGATGTTTACCACCGCACGTTGCGTCGGTTATGCACCCCTACATGGTTACCTAATCTGTTGTATTAATTTTTGAATGTTTTTTTATGGGGTTTTAGACACTTGCTAGCCCTAGATGAAATAATTTTTGCTGCTAAAAAAATAAAATAAAATACAGACACTCATGTAGTCACATGTACATTCACTTTTATTTTGAACAACGAATAGATGGTCACCTGGTCTCACCATGACGAACAAATTAACATTCCACCCAGCAAATCGCTGAAAGGGTGGCGACCGCACCTCACCAGTCTAGGTGAAAACCCACTTTGTGGGAAAATCCCCTGGCTCACCAAAAGTTTTTTTATACTTTGAATGAGACTCCAACCTAAGACCTCTAATTTGAGAAGTACCCATGGTACCATTGAGATAAATACCCTTACCTTTCATTTATTGAGAATAGATCTTCGTTTTACTATCTTATCATAAAAAAACATACTCAATCAGTCAATCTTATTAACACTAGATCTACTTCATTAAACGCTTGCTATCTCTACTGTGCATGCCACTTCATAATGCGTCCATACCACCGCGATTGAAAACACAACGCCACTAGACGTCCTAAACCCGCAAATATAACCTCAAAAAACGCATTGACATATGATCTTTGTGGAGAGAGACCGGCAGTTGCTATCGACAATAAGTATCCCAAGAAGTTGCAAGAGACGAAAAAAGATCCAGATTTGATGCCGTTCAACGCTATCTTTACCACCTCATCAACATGCATTGTTGCAGCAGATGATGCTGCTATGATTCTTGTCAATGGCGGCCTTCTTTTGTTTTCTACAAAACGCATAAATATTTATAGGATATTATTTAGAAATCTTGACAACTACAAAAATAATTAAGAAATGGTCAAACCTTCTATCAAACCGGGCGTATCGGTGTATGAAGGGCATATAAGTGAAACATGAATGTCATCAGCAATAACTTCTTGTTGGAGTGCTTCTGCCAAACCCCTTAAGCCAAACTTACTTGCTGAGTAAGCACTATAACCGTAAATCCCAACCTGTTATTGAGATAGCGTATCAACTATCAAGAAACATGGTGATCCTACAATGGATTAAAGATGTAGCAAATAGCCAAATATACAACTTTGTATACAAAATACGAACAAAAAGCCCAAAAAGTGCGCTAACGTTGTGTTTCTAAGTCTCATTTAGCCAAAGAAAAGAAAGACCTAAGAGGAAGTAAGAAGAAAGTTAGAAGAATCTTTTTTAAAGGAAAGAAGTCGAAGTAACAGAAGGAAAATTTTGAATAATCTTCCTCTATAACTTTACTTCCAATTATTTTCTTCGATTAAAAAACCTTGAAAACACAATCTTTAATTTTTTATTTTTTTTTCAAACTTAGGAACGCAAAATAAATTATATTTTTTCTCTTTCTTCACCTTTTTTTTCTTTACTTACTTTCTCTTTTTTTTTATAGAACTCAAGAACGGAGCATAAGTGTCAAAAATGCGAGAAAAAAAAATGTTTGATACGCAGAGCAAACAATCCCACTCAATCCCCAAACCAGTTTCATCAGAACAAGGTCCACCCAACCCGTAGGTTTGATATTGGGCTGTAACTCAACGATTTAAAACCAGTGTTGGAATTTTCTAATAATAAATATTTTATTATTTTTTGGACCAAAATAATTAATTGTAATTGTTACAATAATTATTTGAAATACATTTGTAACATACTACATGTGAAATTTAGAATGAATCAAACTAGCTCCAAAACGGAGGTATAATGAATGAGATATCAATTCTCAAAAGTGTGTGATTAAATATTAAATTACGATTAATGAGCTTAATTCCGCATTGTTTAATGATCAACCTTTCGTTTGTTTATAAGTGTGAGTTATGTTTGAATAGCATTCTTATGAAACAAGTCACACCAAGTGGCAACCAGGAGGTGCGAAACACCCAACACGCACATGCGCACGCGCACATGCATAGGCTCGGGCGTAATGTGGTGTTTGAATAAGAGTTGTTTCAAACAAAAGCTCGAATTCAATATAGTTGTTTCAAATAGCAACTTGAATTCTTGACTGTTATGAGTAGTTGTTTCAAATGCTAACTAAATGATGGGTGTTTCATGCAACTATCGTTGCAAATGAACTGAACGTTTGACGAACAGAACTGTTCGACGGAAGTTCGTTTGTTACAAATACAAACGAACTTGAAAACAAAATTTTGTTTGATTAAATAAACAAACAAACATGAACTAAGGACACGTTTGTTCAATTGTGTTCGTAAACGCTTGGTAATGTGTTTGCGACATCATTCTTTTGTTTATGTTTGATCATTAAGAATTTTATATTTTTTTAATTATCACCTTAAATCCAAAACATTAAAACAAATTATAGTTTATTTTTATAATTTTTATTTACATTAGAGTTCTATAGTCCCAATTTGGCAATTTCTTCTCAATCTTAGCACTTTATATTTGATATTTTAATTATTTCTTTTTAGTTACATTTAAGTAACAAAAATAGAAACTTGTATCAATCCTTACATAAATGATTCTTCACTTGGTAATGTTGTTCCATGTTCCTTTTTAATCTTTAACTCCACGATTAGGGCTTCTCATGTTCCACGTCACTACGTTTGATTCTTCGGTTGCTTATGTCGTTCCATTTTACTTATTTTGTCAGCTACTTTGTCCCAATGATACTAAGGAGCATTTATCCCAATGGTAACAGTTTCCTTCCCGAAAATAGGACTGAGGGTTCAAGTTCTATAGTGGCACAAAAACGTGAAAATTTTTGCTGTTAAAATAAAATTGATTTATTTATTTTCGGCCGATTTGGTGTAATATTTAGGATGAAAATTGTCAGCTTTATTTCCTAATGGGCGTGTGTTTGTTTGTGTTTATGGATGTTCGGTCGTGTTCATGAATGTTTTCTTGTGTTCATTACAAAGTAAACAAACAAAAACAAACGAACATGAACAAATGATTTTCCTTAACAAAAGAACACGAACAAAATTTACGTTTGATTATGCGCTTAGAACTATTCATTTGTTAGTTTAAACCTAACAAACGAACACGAAGAAGTCCTTCATCGTGTTCTTTCGGTTCGTTTACATCCATACATGTGACAGCTTTGACGGTATAAATAGGAGGCTTATGTGCCTGTTTCCAGCAAACCAATCTCAAGTTCTCAACACATGCAATTCGCTCTGATCATTATAGAATTTGTATTGTTCTTCACTCAAGTTTAAGGTATAATTCAAGTGTTCGGATAGTTCAGGCAGTACTACTATTGCGGTGTTTGTACCCTGGGATACAAACGGGCTTCACTTGGGTGGCCTGAAATCGGTTTTAAGGGACCTTTATTGAATAAAAATACTTATGGGCTGTTTGGCAACTTCTGAATGGTAAGTGTTGAACTAGTAGGAGGTCTGAATCATTAAGTGTTGAATCAAAAAGAGGTCTGAACCATTAAGATGCAATATAATGTTTAACCGTTCAGAAGAAAATGTCTAACCAATTCAAATAAGAGGTCTTAACCATTCAGACTCAGTATAATGCTTAATCATTCAAGGACAAATGTCTGAATCATTCAGACATATGCTTACGAAACAAGCAATCTGAGCCATTAAGTGTTGAACTAGTAACAAGTCTGAACCATTAATAGACTGTTAGTAATAAGTCTGAACCATTAATAGACTGTTAACAAGTAAACATAGTCATCGCTCGATTAACTTTCAGTATTTTATTATTATTGCAAATAGTATTTTGTTTGTAATTCTGCCTCATATAATTTCTGTACTTGTAATTCAAACATAATATTAATAAAAAAATATTTATTTTACTTTGTGAATGGTGTTCTTAGAACAGGTTGAAAACCAAACAAACTCGTTCATATCCTTTTTCAAAGCCGAATCCAACCTAATTGAGTTATAAAAATTTGTTTTTGGCTTCTGTTAGACCCAAATCAAAACAGTTTTACACAAATCGATTAAAATCAGTTTGGGACACAAATCAATCAAAACTTCAATTTAGAAAACCTAGTTGCGTATATCCTGGACTACAATCAAAACCGACGTACAGTACCTGACCGGACTGAGATGACATGAATGCGATGGAAACCGGCTTCCGGTCACTCCGGTTCTTCATTCCCGGCAGCGCCGCCTTAACAAGATTAAAAGTCCCGATCAAATTCACATCAATCATCTCTTTAATCTTATTAATCTCCAGATTTATAAGCTCGCAAGATGCATAAACGCCTTGATTACATATCAAAACATCGATTGGTTCAGCACTCTCTACTGCCTCCTTAACGGCATCAAAGTCACATACATCGGCGCTCACGATAGCAACGTCTATGCCGGTTGAAAGTCGGATAGAAGATTTGGCTTCCTCGAGCTTCTCGAGGTTTCGGGCTAAAATGGTGACGCGAGCACCTTCAGCGGCGGCTTGGCGAGCTAAAGCTAAGCCGATTCCGCTAGATCCGCCGGTGATGAATATGTGACGCGATTTGATCGGGATTTTGACGGGGAGTGGGCGGATGATAAATTTGAGGAACATGAGGAGAACGATCGGGAAGAAAACGCAGAGACTGAGGAATGAAAGATCGGCGACCGCCATGGATCCTGTGTGGGGAAATGAAATTGAATAAACGACCAATATGATATCTCATGGGGAATCTTAACAACTTGACCAACTTTTTGTTTCCACTACGTCAAAACAAAAAATAATATTAGTGTGTGTGTACGTTTAAATTCATTTGGTATGGTAACGTGGAGTTTCTAATTTGGTAGAGGCAATCAGGCAAATGAGTAATATAGTTTGTTAGTTTGGCTGTAACGTACCAACGTACGATGATTATATATATATATATAGGGGTGATTATATATATATATAGGGGGTGGGTATAACGAAAACTCTCTCGAGTTGAGAAAACCCAGAAAACCCACTTTTTGTAAC
>WOUH02000036.1:7156896-7167798 GCA_009936405.2 Stevia rebaudiana
CCCGGAAAATGATGTCAGACTCATGAACCCGAACTTGACATGAGTTTTCATGGGTTGAACAAACAATATTCGTATTCTTATACCTTTTGCGTATAAATAGTCATTACTTTTAGAATTACAACAAAAAATTCAATGATGTAAATAAAAAAAAAGTTATTTACATAGATGGTCCCCTATGGTTTGGGTACTAAAGTAACGGATTTGGGGTTTGTTCTTTCAGTTTTGTAATGAGTTTGGGTGTTAAGGGCTAACTTCTTTTAACTTTTCCATTAAAATAGGGTTAAATGACCAAATTACCCTTTGAGTTTGTGAATAGTCAAAATCAAAGGTTATTTACGTCGTTTCACCTTAATTTAAACGGAAAAGTTCACGGATTAGTGTTAATACCCAAACTCGTAACAAAATTGAAAGCATAAACTCCAAAATTGTTGATTTTAAACATTAATATCTGAATGACCATGCGTGATATTTTGATCAAATCACAATTACCTTTTGTGTGATCAACTTATAAGTACTTATCTTTGAGTTATAAAACCTTATATCGTTCTAATTAATTTAAGTTATAACTTAATTATTTTTTTTAATTTACAAAATTAAAATGTCAACACACGAATTTCATGCTAGATTCGTGTGATGTAAGAAATTTACACCCAAACTTACTTACTTGTGGCATCTAGTTAATTAAAATCCAATTGTGGTTAAACATTAACTAAGTCAGGGATTTTACCTTATGTTACTCTTTTTTTGTGTTAAAGACGCAGCCAAGACAACAAGGAGAATACGAGTCACTCTACCGCGATTTAATGATCGCATTTGGCAAGTGGGAGTTTGATCCAATGGACCTCGAGAACCCGTTTCCAGATAACGAAGGGTCAGTTCATGTATGGCAAGGTGATGATGACCGTTTTACCCCTGTGATATCGCAACGCTATATCGCGCAACGACTCCCTTGGATCAAATACCATGAGGTAACACGCGCGGGTCACCTCTTCGCTTTTGCTGATGGAATGACCGACAAGATCCTCAAAACACTTTTGAATGTAGAAGATTAGCTTACACGTTACTTGCTAGACAAATCTTGATATAATTTCCATGTTGGTTGGTTAAAATCGTGAATTAGTTTTTATAAGTTGATGTCATGTTATTTATGAGTTTTTGGTGGGTTTATTTACACTTTTGGAATTATACCATTGATGTCATATTTTTTGTTTTTTTAACCTATTATTGAACTTTTGTGGCCAAATTCCTAATGCAAGAGACAAAAATTGTAGAAATTGAAAAGATTGAAGCCAAAATCAATTTAAGAGATGGTGACAAGGTAAAAAAGTGTAACACCCCAAAAACTTTGATATGATTATTTGAGATTCACTTATTATTGATACTCCTGAATTATATTTAAGTCAATTATATAAACAGGAGCTCACATTCAATTCTTCACCACTTAACGAATTATCTTTAGTTGATTGAGTCATCAACAATCTTTTGTAGCATAAGTTTTCACATGTCTTCATTTCTAGGTTAAAAGTTGGTTTATGGTGAAGTTTAAAAAATTGGGACTAAAATGAAGAGAGATATTTATGCATTTCTAGATTGTTAGAACTTATTTATATTGAAAAGATAATTGTATCAGAAGTTAATTTTGTGTGTTCTCGGGTAATGTTGGGTTTATAGAGATTTTTTGAAATAAGTCAATAACATCTGAAAACATGGAAAAAAAAAATAGTGGTTCTTTAGACTCCAAAACACTAGATTAGTCAAACACAAATCATTAGAAGTTAAAAACCATTAATTTCTTGACAACTGTAGGAAATTCATGTCTATATATATGTTTGAAAAGTGAAATAGCAAAAATAACCATCAGTAAGCAAATTTGGCATTTGTAGATAACAAGTCATTAACCACAAATTAACTTTTCACTAAAACTATCCATTTGACATTCATCAACAAATTTACACAAATTTTGTAAAATACGTTAAAACCACCATATTTTCTCACTTCCTCTTTTCTAATAACAAAACACAATTACTACTTTTTGGAGCATCACCGATGTTTATTAGCCGTTAATTACTAATCATGCTTCACCAAAGAAAATTCATGTAATAATTCAACAAACTCATGGAAAGATGCCACATTAAGCTCTAAAACAGTCTTATTATAGTTTCTCCTTCCAAAAAAACTGAGACCGATGCAAAAGAAAATAATACTTATAATTATTATTATTAAATTTTTGTTAACACCACCACCTAGATTTTTCTCGAATAAAATCACTACAATCTACATACATCTTGTAGAATTTGAACTTATAACCATTTAACGTCTCCCCTTTTGGGGGACATGGTTATTATATCATATGCTATAGAAATAAATAATATTGTATCGCGGTCTATAACTCTAGACTTGAATGGTTTCCTCTGCTAGCAGCTGGTATGGCTGGTCGGGGTTATCGTTTTCAGGTTGCGGTAACTCACTGGAATACTTCTCCCTTTATAAATAAAGAAAATGTCATGTTGAGATCACAAAAAGCAAGATTTGATTAAACAAAATAACATAAACCATGTGACAACAAGACTTACGTTTTTGAATATATGATGAGACCGACACCAACAAATAAAAATGACACGTAGTATAACCAGTCCACCTGCAACAGTTATATTGTTAAAGTGATGGTAAAAGATTAAAAAAAAGGTATTTAATACTTGAATATTTAATGTCTGAAATGACAGGTAATTTCATTTTGAAAACACATTTCCAAAAACCCTTACCTACAAAAAATATCTAAATCGAGTTGATAGAAATTTAAAATCAATACATCATGACATTGGTACAAAAAATCCAGGATCCGTCATTGAGTATGAGCCCACGTGTGCATTTAAAAAGAACAAAATGACGTCGACACGCGTTACTGCGTAAACGTAACAATCTTGTTTTGTAATTTTCAAAAAACTTAAGACAACTCAAACGAGTATGCATAAGTTGACACATCTATAAAAATGACATGCGCAGAAAATCTAGAAATAAACCTTGAAAAAAACAAACATGCAATTGCTCTGCAATGGGTGATGGGTATTTAATAAAAACAGAAAAAAGACAGTAAAAAACAAAAAAATGTCAAAAACCTGAATGTGAACGCTAACAACAATAACCATGACGTTAACAAAAAAGAAACCTAAAAGCCAAATTTAAAAAAATGGAACGATATATAAGAGAGCTAAAACTAAATAAAAAATAAACAAAAGAGATATAAATGACACGTGACCTAACCAAACCATGACACATGTTCCAATCAAACCATATCACTATTCATAATAACGTGACAACACATGTAAATTGTATATAAGTAATACCTTTTGGTTGTATACAAACACACGAATGACCACCGCCCACATATCGGCTGTGAGTAATGAGAGATTGAATAGTGTGGCTCCACTCGCCTGCAAAAATTCGATCACTTTTTATAAGTATTTTAATAAATGTTTTCAACATTTTTCTTTTTTTTTTCTTTTCTTTCTATAGTGTGAGAAACGAACCCACAAAACAAGAGGGGTCAAAGAAATGAACATGAAGCTCGAAATCCCGAAACCAGCAAAGGTCAACACCTAAAAGATTCCAGTTTTTTCAATTTTTATAGATATAAACACAAAAAAGAAAACCAAAACATTAGAAAATAATATTCACTTACAACTCCTGGAGACCAAGATATCGATTTGAGATTGTTCAACTCAAACATGACCCTATGATGATATTGTTAAGGATACTAACAAATGTCGTTATTCTAAATAACCAACTTGAATCATAATTTTAAATAAATAAAAAAAGGATACATCTCAATTAAGCTCACAAGCATTCCAAATGAACCAAACATTGCTAACACTTCAACCTGACCCACCTTTTTCACACAAAATTCCTGCATAATTAACAAATGTAATAAGTAAGATTTTTTTATTGGAATTTGGTGTTTGTAGAGCTATTATACTATTACAACAACAATGTAACTTGTTTTGATAATGGTATTTAGGAGGTGTTAACACATTTGAATACACTTCATGTTGTAAGTTTTGTATTTGAGATAACTTGGATATTCTTAAATCGTGTTAGCCGCTTTTACATTAAAATCATTTTTCTGGTACTATCGAAATTTCAATCCGATAATTCTCAGGGATTTAAGAACCAATATAGAATATGTTAAGAATTCATATATGTTTCTTTGTGTACTAAATAATAAACCAAGATCGTCTTTATATAGGGCGAAAATAAAAAAAAAATCTAACCGTTGCAGCTATTCGAAAGGGAATGACAATTAGTAAATCCAGTTACACTTAGCGGCAGTTTTGCAACTTCTGAATGGGTAAATGTTGAACCAGTAAGAGGTCTGAATCACTAAGTGTTGAATCAGTAAGAGGTTTGAACCATTAAGAGGCAATATAATGCTTAACCGCTCAAAAGAAAATGTCTAACCAATTCAAATAAGAGGTCTTAACCATTTAGACTCAGTATAATGATTAACCATTCAGAGGCAAATGTCTGAATCATTGAAACATGTGCTCGTGAAACAAACAGTCTAAACCATTAAGTGTTGAACCAGTAAGTGGTCTGAACCATTAAAAGCCTGTTAAGAGGTAAACAAACAGGCAACAGCCCCTAAATAAATCCAATTACACTAATATAGCGTTGAAGACACTAAAATCACACCGTTTGGTTCGTTTCCATGCTTTAGCTAAACAAATATGAAAAGTCAAACATAACCCAAATCAACATCGTAAAACAAACCTCACCAACATTGCTCAATGCAAAAAAACATGTTCCTGCAATCACAAGTGCATCACCAAGTATAGGATTGGAGCCACCTGGATCAGCAACACAAATATCGCATGAAACACAACTAAAAAATTAACCTATATTTTGAACATTGATTAATAATTATTAATTATTAGTTATTAATTATTTGTTATTACCTCCACCACTGACACCAGAATCAGAAAGTAACACTAAACATAGTCCTGAAACACAGACAGCTGCACCAAAAAATTGCCAAAAAGAATACTTTTTTCCAAAAAAGTACCAAGTGAGAATTATGACCCAAACAACCGTCCAACAATCGAGTAATGTCACGCTTGTAATCGATGAAAACTGATATGCTTTATTAACTGCAATCAACCAAAAACATCATGTTGTTTCAAAATACAGTATTAATGAGCTGAAATACTTCACTGTGATTTGAGTTTTAAATGAAATCTAATTCATTTGACCGGAAATGTGTTAAAAATTGACAATCTTGTTTGAATTTACTAACCAAAATAATTGCCTTGAACATCTGCAAATGCTAAAAGGATATACCAATACCAAGAAATCTGCACAAAATTCAAAAAATGATTAAATTTTGAGCTTAATTTCAGAATTCAGACCCGCATAAACACAAAATAATCAAGCGTCTGATCACTTGTAGCTTTTGACGACGGTACAATAAGATGCTTCCAAAGACCAATGTGATAGCCAAATAAGAGAAAAATGCAAGAGTAATAGGGGAATTGACACCTACAAAAAAACAAAAATTATAAGAATTGAGCAGAAGATCAGTTTGTTACACTATGAAAAGAATGTTGGAAATTGTTACAGGAAAGAAATCAACCTAAATTAGCAGATAAAGATGAACTGAAGCTCATAAGTGCCATTGAAAGAGACACCAATTGACCTAATAACAGAACATACAACACTCTCCATAACCCTTCGTGTTTTACATCTAAATTCTTCATGGCGAATTCGTATACTGTTTCGGAAAATCTTTAAAAAGAAGATGAGATTTTGTTTGAACTTAATATAAGGATGATGGGACTGTGAAGTGATTAATTGCGAGAACGAAGATCTACCAACCACCGGTGGATGTACTTACCGATATGACGACAAACGAGATTCGAAACATTCGTGGAGGTGATTGTGCCAAATTTTATACTATCTTTGACAAAACATTGAAAAGGCGACTATTGTCTGATACACTAAAATAATCAACTAGCAACTACATTTAATGACCGTTAACGACGTCTAAAAACATAATTGTTGTTTTTGCTTGCTTTTTTTATTGCGTGGAAAACATATATTTTTCAAGAAGATAATGGAAAAGTCTAACGTAGATAACAAATAAAAATTCGCATAAAAAGGGAAATCCAAAAGGAAAAGAATCTAATCATGGTATACAAAATTTAGAAATAGAAAAAAAGAGAGTAACGGGTTAACATTTTATAGGTACGACTTTCTTTTTAAGGTAAAAAAAATTAACACTAGTAGAATAATAAATTTTTGAGCAAAGTGTTTAGAAGCGGTTTTTTAAGTGGTAGGTTTTCATAAAATGGAAGCCATCCAGCCATGTGCTTCTTGAAAATCCGCGGATCATATACTAACGGGTTCACTTTACGGGGCATATACCTTTTGTTGTTTCTCCTATGCCGTTTATAAGAGAGCGTAATATTGCACACACACTTAAGTATCACTATCAATTATGAAAACCTTTTTTGACTTATTGTTTTTTAATATACAACAATTTTTTTTTTTTTAAATCATGGAAAGTAAATAAATATAAGAATAGAGAGAAAGATATAGTATTAGGTTAGTTATATAACTCTTTTAATAAAGTATTTGAATTCTAAAAATTCAAACTAAAACTTACTAATCGATAAGGATTCATACTAGCAGTTTAAACATCTTTAATCTTCACTTCTACTTTTGTGGGCAAAGGCAATCAAATAGCATACCTTTATTGATTTACATATTTTGATTTTCACTTGATTTCGCTTATATGTTTTCTCATTTTGTTCATAATCATAGGTGAAAACGAGCAGATTTAAGTGGGCATTGAGTGTAAATCTATGAACATTATGCTAGTAATATTGTCTCCGCCAACAAAGGTAATAGTTTGTATTATAAATTATAATTGATCAAATTGCTAATATAAAATATTATCAGCCAACATGTTATAATTAAACTCAAAATTAAGAGATGGCTGTAGTTTCTCAAAAAACATAGGGGATGAAAATGAGGATGAGGCAAATGATGTGGAAGTAAAACTACTAACCTTTTCATGTATTTCCTATAATTTGGAGATGGGGGCACATGAGGGAAGGTCAATCTTATCCCATCAAACCTCAATTCGTATTCTCACATAAAAAGCTTTCATGATTGTCAAGAAACCTAAATATACTTCTTTTTTATATATTTTGAAATCGAGGAACAAATTACTTTGAACACTTACAACCGGGCCAGATTATTAACATCTTTTGTGGTTACATTTCAAGAACACAACGGAAACTTACATAAAATGAAATTCAAAGACAAATTTTCAATTGTTGATTTTAATATTTTCCAGGATCACGATATTAATTACGGTGTCATCAACACTTTTTTTATGTACTTAACAACCTCATCAACGTTGACTGTCCACACAACTGAAACTGGCAAATAACTCGTCCACGGATTCTCCGTATTCCATCTGCATCATTAGGTACAAACATACATCATACAGATAAAAAAAAGTTGACATTTTGACTTTTGAAGTCAAACAGATTACTTCAAAACTCATGATTTTGTAACAATTCTTTCCTACTTTTCAAATCATTTGACAAACACTCAATCTGTGTCATAATTTCTTTAGTCCAATATTTTCTTTTTCCATCTTATTTCATATTACCTACTCATATTCTATTTATTCATTTACACGTAATATATAATATTTCATTTATTCAACTTTCTTATTTTTCTTATATCACAAACTCATTATTAATTATTATTTTTAACCAACCCCATGTAATACATGAATTTCACTGAATATCATATATATAATAAATAAATATATGTTTCTAGCATGGTATATGATAAATAAATATGTATTCCACAATTTTGGCTTTGTGATATTAAATAATTGTTTGACCTGAAAAAGTCAAAGTAACTGTAACAAAGATCTTACTTTTTCAATCCTTGGTCCATTAAAGTATGCCCAACACAGAGTCCCTGTGTCTCCACTCTAACAACACCTTTTTTGTATGTGAAAAGATCGGGTCGAATCAGCACCACAAAACTGACCGGGTCATGAAGGAATATTCCTGAATAAATTAATTAAATAAATAGAATTAGATAAATATATCAACTATTTTGATTTCATTCTAATCATCAAAGAAATCTGCATGTTTACCATAAACACCATCTGATTTCACATGCCAATCTCGGTAAAATCTACTGATTTTACTCAAAAATTGAGCATGCTTCCCTGCAGACTGCCTCAATTCATCAAGATCATTGTCTGAAAGCCACAAATTAAAGGGTCAAACTTCAAATATGTCATGGATTCAAAGAGTGATTTTTAGGAATTTTGACCGTGAAAATGATTTGACCTAATAGTTTGACTTGTGTTGTGATGTTAATGCCAACGACATCTATATTGGCGCCAGAGGTGAACACGATGTCTGCTGCTTCAGGATCCCCGAAAATCTGTAGGTAATATATGCAACTTGATTAATGGTCTGGATAATGTTTCAGGCAATTTCAATTCATTTACTTGTAATTAAGTTGATTTGGGTACAAGGATTAAAATGGGTATGATACTATGATACTATGATCAAGATATTAGTTTCTTAATCATATTGAGCATAATAGATTGTTATAGTTATTTACCCAGATGTCCTTGAGGTTTAATAACATGTTTGGTTATTAAAACGAACTACTCTTAACTTCTCCATTTTATTAGGCTAAAATGACTAATATACCGTTTGACCTCTTGAGATGCAGAAGTCAAAATGGTGAAATGTTAAAGGGTATTTTGGTCATTTACCCTAATTTAAAATTAAAAGTTAACTTGATTTAACCTTAAACACCAAACTTGTCACAAAATTAAAAGCATAGAATCCAAAGATGTTACTATAAACTCTTATTACCCAAATCTTTTACTTTTTACAAACCACAGGGACTATATATGTAATTAACTCCAACAAATATTTAGCAGAAAATTTTGTAGGAGTTAAATTTTAATATCCTCTATGTTTTTCTTTACTTTAACTAGAAAAGAAAAGAAAAGAAAAAAATTGGTACATTTGCTTCAGCAGCTGGAGTAATGTTTCCGAGTGCAAAGAAAGCTCCACCGAGTATCACCAATCTTTTCAGTTTGGTTACAAATGACGAGTCTCTTTTGATGGCCTAAATTAACAGAACCAACAAACACGTTAATTATGACACTAATTCCATTTATAATCTTGAAAGGTAATCTTGTAAAATAATAATTATGACATTTGAAGGTTACCAAAGCCAAATTCGTGAGAGGACCAAGTGCAAGTATAGATACTTCACCGGGATATTGAGACACTTTATCAACTAAAAACTCGGATGCTGATTTATCTACTTTCTTTAATTTTGGGTCGGGTAAATATATGTTACCTAATCCATCTGAACCATGAACAAAGTCTACAATCTCCGGAACTCCACCCTATCAATGTATACATGATCAGTTCATAAATTGTAATCAACATTAACTGTACTCAATAAATCTCACTCATAGTAGAACTATTAGTAAGGTATGAAAGCATAAAACCCAAACTTGATACGTTGAATTATTAGTAACCAAACATGTTATTTTTCGCAAACCACAAAAACTATCTGTGTATTTCAAAACTAGCAACCGAGTTGACACAAAGGGACACATACCTTTAGAGGTGTAGAGCTACCTTCGGCAACAGGGACACCAGGACGTCCTGCCATCTCACACTATCCTTTAACAAAACAAAACTGGTAATTGGACGTTTCTAAAGATTCAATTTCTTTTGAAATATAATGAGACATGGAATTAACCGAAGAATGTGAGTACCAGAAGTAAGGCGTTGCGGGTGGCATCCTTTGTTGAAACATTACCAAAAATGGTTGTTAAACCTAAGATCTCCAAGTTTGGTGTTTGGAAAGCCATCATGATTGCCATGCTATCATCTGTAAAATGGTAAACAAACACTTTGACCACATATACAAACTAAGGGTATTTAAGGGGACTGCGTGGTGGTAAGTTGTCTTTCATTTATTTTTGAGGTGAAGGGTTTAAATTTTGTTAGAGGTAGATTTAGGAGTAAATTTAGATGAGTGTGTGTATGCCATTTCAAACACAAACAAGGAAAGAATATTATCGTGTAGACTGTAGACCGACAAAAATAACATGACAAGTGTTTCAATAAAGTCTTTTAGTATATATATGCATATTTTTTAGAATGGCAGACACACACACCTATTCCTAAATCCTAATTAGAAATCTACTTCACACTTTACTCCAGCAGCAGAGGTGGCTCGATAGCTGAGTGGATAAAGTTAAGGTTTGAGTTCAACAAAATATCAAGGCCTAGATTTTTAAATAATTCATGTATGTTGAGATTTTTTGGGTCGGACCATAATTAAATTTAGGCTTGGGTAGCACATCTCTTTGTGATGGCGGTAATTTCGACTATTTCAATGAATAACGCCTACTTATTACTCAACCATCACACACGTTACGACCAGACCTATGGCAACTCGCAATCGCCAATCATGCAGAGATGGGAGGATCAACCGGTTCCGGGGCTTCCATAGTCAATTTGAAACTATATAACTAAAAAGGCCTAGATATACTCATTGTTCTTGTTGTTAAACTAATTAAAAGAGTAGATATGTATATAACTTATTTTTCTTGTTCAATTTCAAGATTTGAAGTCAAGGAATGAGTTCTTTTGAGTAAAAACATATTTTGATCACATAAATTTCGAGTACATAAAAGGTCTTGAGTTTTGTTTCACTTGGGGCCTCCAAAATAGTTGAGCACCCTAAATCTCGAAGATAAAGACTAAGGGGCTGTTTGGTAACATCTGAATCATTAAGTGCTGAACCATTAAGATGTCTGAATGGCTAAGAGGC
>WOUH02000036.1:7174184-7188471 GCA_009936405.2 Stevia rebaudiana
TGAATCAAAATACAATTTAGAATATAATAAGATCATTTATTTCACATAAATATCAAATTACAAGTAGGTACCGACTGATTTACAAAAGTCAAAGGCCGGAAATTGATTGGTCAACTGCCGGAAAATGGCTAGTTGTTATACTCACTCTCACCAACTTGTGCCCTTTTTCGTGATTTCCTAATTGGAGGTGGCGATCTACTATCCTTAATCTTTTCGGGCTCTATCACTATCACATCCTCCTTTTTCGTCTCCTCAACTGGTTTCTCCACAAGAAGTGCTTCTAAAAATTTTGAATCATCGGTTGGGTTAAAAGCATCTTCTTCTTCAAAGTCAGGCAACCCTTGCATTTCATCTCTAAATTCATCTTCCCATGAAGGTTCTTTAATCGCTTCTACTTGGGGATCCTCTTCTCCACACTGCAATTCCTCAGTGAGTGGATCAGCTTCTTCATTTTCTTCCACCACATTCGCTGCTTCTTGCCTTTCTGGGTGCTTTTCGTATATGACCCTATTCTCTTCTTCCTCATCTGATGCAGTCCGTTCTTCATTACTGAACACTTTTTCTTTGTTGGTGGCTTGCTCCTCCTCCGCTCCCTTGGACTCATCGTGTGATGAATTAAAGATTGATGACTGATTGTTTAGAGATAAATCATCATCATCGAGGTTTAAAGACTGTGGTGCGAGAGTTTCTTGTTCTACAGTGTAACAATGGATTTTTTGGGGAAGAGGGTGCATGGAAGGATCATGTACGGATTGATGTGCACTAGCCAACCTCTCGAATAACTGCATGCATTCACTCGGAGTTGTCATCTCAAGAAGGTAACCCCCTATGGCTGTGTTACACATGTTTTGCGTTTCTTAGGGGAGGCAGTAATAGAATTTCTCCATGAGCGCCCAATCTTGCAGGCCATGCATCGGGCATGAACTGAGTAGTCTTTGGAAACGATCCCAACACTGAAAATAAGGCTCACTAGGGCTTGTGCTAAAAGTATGGATCATTTCTCGAATGCGAGCAATGCTGGATAAGGAACAGAATTTGGTAAGAAATTTGGTTTTTAAGTCATCCCAGCTGGTGATAGAATTGTTTGGAAGACTGTCAAACCAGGAGAGAACGCTACCAGATATAGAAAATGGGAACATACGCAGATAGATAGATTCTTGGCTTAAGCCTTGAACCTTGAATGTGTTGCATATACGAACAAATTTTGAAATGTGGCCCGGGGCATCTTCCGTGTCGTGATTTTGTAACGGGGCATAAGAGATACATGGCATGACATATTCCGGGAATTGCCACGTAGTGGTGAGTGTGGGTTGTTCCACAATTGGTGAGCAGACTCCGGTGAATCCTTCATTGGCCAACTGGTAGATGGTGGGCGGTGGTGTGGTTTCGTCGGCCATGATGATAATTTACAATGAGCGATAGGAACGGGAGGGGGGGTTAAAAATTCAATATTGTTGAAATGACTAAACTAAAGACAAAGAATGAAAGAATAAAAGTGAAATAAAGTCTTAAAACTAAGCAACGTGACCAAAAGAATGCCTAAGGGCCTAAGAGTCCCCGGCAGCGGCGCCAAAAACTTGATGTGTGCTGAGCGTGTGCAAAAACAAAGTCAAGTAATAATATTTATAAAAACGATCATCATGCTCCTAACTACACCTATATGGCAAGTGTACCGATCAATAGCAGTTTAGCAAATAAGACTGAGTATCGTCCAAGACGGACAGAACCAATGGCACACTCAGAATCCTAAGGTCATGCAACTTAAATCAAACTAAGGTCAAAATGGTCTTTTCACTAAAACAATAGCAAACAAGCAATTGAACAAGCATAAATCAATCAAGTAACAAAGCAGCTACCTAGGATGATTAAGAATCAAGTAATCAGTTTGCAATCAAATTAGATCATGGACTCACCTTTGGGTATATGGTTTCTATAGATTAGGATACTAGACTGATGACATTATGGTCTCTATGAACTGTCTATCAAACTTAGCACCTATATCAGCTCCCACTCCTATGGTTGATACCTGTCACGTTATCTCCCACTCCTTAGCACCTGATGACAGTTAGGTTGTCAATCTACTAGCTAAAGAGGGTACCAGTTCACTCAAACAATCACACTCGGTTGGCTAAAGACTATAAACTCCTAAGAAAAGGATCCTATAGCAAAAGACCAACTAATCCTAAGACAAGGATGTATAACCCTAACTTACTAGACTCAACACACAACCAAATGAACAAAACCGCTATAGACACACGGAATCAAGACTTAGCTATGGTTAATTCAGCCAAGTTCATACAAGTTTTACTAATTAGAGGCTGGGTTTTTACCTAAGAACAGTCCAAACAAGTGGATCATAGTCCAATCAACTAAAAATCATACAAACATCATACAATCATCACATCCTAGGCAACTACAAATGATTTAGCCTAGCATAGCAATTGAATCAATCAAACTAATCATCTTTATCATTAAAACAGTAGCAATAGACATAACCAATTCGTGTATCAACAGATTCAAACAAGAAACCAAAGAATCAAACAAAGACAATGTTAATACTAAGTGGAAAACAACTAAATTGAATGATTAAACCAAATCAAGCTCCCAACTTGAAGCTTCCTGAGTGTTCCTCGTCCAAAATTGCCCCTTTAGCCGTCTGGAATCGATCCCAAACCCTTTAGATCAGCCTAACTTAAATAATAGAAAATTAGGGTTTTGGTTGACAACGGGACCTACGCGTGGCGCGCAGGGTCAAATGGGTTAGTGGCGCGTGGCGTATAGGAAAAAATAGTCGGGACCGCGTTTTTGCTTTTCTGGGACTGTCGCGCGGCGCGATAGGGGCTTGCCAGGCTGTGCGTGGCGCGTAGGTGTCCTGCACAGGAATTCTTCGTTTTTCCGTCTTGTTTCACCTCGGAAACTCGTGCTTTCTTCGTTAATCTTCAAAACGCTCCATTTCAACACGAACTCTATCAGATTAAGTACAAGCACGGATAACGAAATATAACGATAGTTTAACTAAAAACAAATATAAAAGACACAATATACAACTAAAAAGGACCCGGAAAGATGATGTGTTTACACCACATCACGTATACATTTGAATCGCACCACATTTAGGAGTGCAACTAGTGATTAGATATAAAAAATGTGTCTGTTTCGAAAACACTTGTCATCACCTTATTTGCTTTCGCACTTATTAGTTTGTATAACAATTTGCCTTTATGTAATGAAATTTAGTGCATGATGTTATTTTTCATTTAGTGGTCGTTCATTGTAATCAATGTCAATGATCTCCATGAAAGTAATGCCCCACGGTAGTTCACCGAGATTTGGAGGTGTTACATTAATGCATCAAGTACCTTGTATTCGTATGAATTGCAAATCATTCTTATACATATACATATAACATATTTTACAAATAGTGAGTCAAAACCAATGTGACTCACCAACTACTTAATTGTAGTTGACACTTGATTTTTAACATGTTTCAGGTACAAATTAGGATTACGAGCTTTGGATCATCACTTAGGATCGATGACTTCGTCAAAATAATTTGAACTTTGTAATGTAACTATTGTTTGATCATTTTGATATTGTATGACATTGTAATATGATTGAATTAAATATTATAACATTTAATGGTTGATAATAAGCTGTTGAACAATCTTGAGGTCACGCTGGTATTTCCGCTGCCTGCAGAGTGTGTCATTTGAACATTAGATATTTAAGAGTGCAAGGAGAAGGTGTGACCTTGGTATGCACTTGACAATAGATACCGTGTTTAAGAGCATAAGGGAATGAGAATGAGTATGAAGTTTTGAAAACCCAAATATTTAGTTGGGTATGGAAGGAACCCAATTTTATAAGCGACAACTTCATTTATTCAAATCCATAGTCCATACCCTTCAATTAAAAAAACCTATATATCAAGTCCATAACCCACACACAAGAAATCCAGACCTGCATAACAAAACACTCCCTTAATAAGTAATCAGAAGTCTTGAAAACTTAGCCCAAGTCATTGAAAACTTAGCCCAATGACTTGGGCTCATACTTTCCAATGTGAAGGTTAGGGGTTCAAATCCATCTGAGTGCGGTGAAGGACATCAGGTAATGGATCTAATCTGGATTTAACCCGAGTTCGATTCTGATGGGGGGGCGAAGGTTTACCCATTCCAAAAGGTTCATGCGCATCTGGTGTCGTCGTGGATTCTCACGGAGGTCGAGTAGTCGACCTTGTTTATAGGTCGCGAAAGCAAGGGATAGACTTGGTAAAAAACGAAGTTAAAAAAAATTAAGCAATCAAAAATACTTAGTAGGGTGTTCGCATACCTCGTGTCCGCATGTCGTGCGAGCGACGCGTTGTTCAAAGAAAATTCCAATCCAAAACCCATTGTTTGCACCCTTCCTGCGCGCGGGTAGGAGCTTTGGTAAAACTCATCATTTAACATTTAACCCTAATAAGGTTATTATTATAAACCAACTCTTTAATTTTTTTCCCCCCAGTGTGGAACAACCCACGTTTAATACTTACGTTTAAGACATTCAATCACACCTGTTTCCAAACAATTTCATCATCCATGCTACATGTTTTAACTTCTAACCTCATACCAATTTAATTTCGTTTTTAAAGGAAATAAACCAGATGTAAGAATATTCTAAAAGGCATAAACTTTCCAAATATCAAGTGAAAGGCAAACCTTTTTTGTGTTGATGGCCTCTCATTTCTCATCTATTTCATGGTTCCATGTGAATGGGCCCACATGAAAACTTTTAACAACGGACGATCCAAATAAACCCAAATGGGGCCCCACATACTGCCAAATCTCCATGCATTCGTTCAGAGCCGAAACCCATCCAATTTCATATGCTGAAGAATGATGTTGCTTCAGTTAATCTTTCACGCTTCTCTTGGCGCCTAGAATTCTGCGACTCTTTTCTTTTGTAGATCTCAAAATCTTCAAACAGGGTTTTTCAGATTAATTTAAATCTTACGAAACAAAAATGGTTTATACACTTTCTGGGATGCGATTGCATCCTCCTCCGTCGATTTCCCATCCTGGTATTGATCGGATGACTGTTGCTGCTTCTTGTTCTACTAATCTGCCACTCTTGTCCAGAAAAAAATCGTTAACTCGTAAGTGTTGTAATTCAAACAAACAACCATGATTTCGTTTCTCATTGTCTAGAGATTTCTGTGCTTGATTGTGTGGTTGAAAACATGTATATTCGTTTATGTTTGTTTTTGCTATTCGTATGCTGAATTGGGCGTTTAATGTTTGAATTCTTTTTATCTGTTTGCGGGTTTGGTTTATTTTTGCTTTTGAGAGATGCTTGTTAGATCGTTAATGAATAGGCGTGATACATGTTGAAATTGGGTTTTTTTTTGGGTAAAAAATAGTGGGAGCTAATTTTCTTCTTCTTACCAGAAGAAATTGTTTGTTATGACAGATTTTTAAGTTTGGTTTCGATAAGATTGTTGTGATAACAGGGCAAAAAACCTTATCTGATCAAAATAACCTTTCTAATTAACAATTTATTATGATCATGATTTGGGATTAAGACTTGCAATATCCATCTCTTTTCTAAGCTGCTATCACGTTCGTTAACACATTAATCCAATTTGGTTCTTTTTTTGTAGGGAAGTTTTTAGATGGGAGGTCAATGTGTGAATCAAAATCCACATCTTTTATAGTCTCTGCGACAGAGAGGATGCTTGTTTCTGGTAATCAAACTGATGGTTCTTCTCCAACCGACCAATTAGAAGCTCCGGATACAGAAACTGAGGATTTCAAAGTATGTTAAATTGTTAATTTTCATTCGTTGTGAACATATTTTTTGTTGTTGTTTATATATTCTGTGATATGTGAAATAGGTTAGGGTTTTGGTTTTAAATATATCTTATTTGGGTACAAGAAGCACGGGTGAGGCGTGCTTCTTCTACACGGTTTGGCTTTGTGCTTCTTAGTGTTGTACAACAGGCTTTATAGGCTGTAAATATATCTTATGAGGGTATTTAACCATATATAAAGCTTATTTGTGTCTAGATTAAAGGTAAATGTTTATGGAAACCAACGAGAAAATTACTAAATTTGTTTATAATAAATCACACATCGTGTGTGAAGGTTAGGGTTTACTTTAGTTCTGTTGTTAATTGGTACAAATGTTATGGTAAACTGAGTGGTTGAACTACATGGAAGTGATTTAATATGCCATATATTTACAGCATAATATATCTTTCATTTAAAAAGCGTCAAATTAAATCACAAATTTGTATGCAAAATATGAATAGACAACCATAAACAAGACTAATGTCCCTTGATCAAGCTTTTTCTCTTTTCATTTCATATGTTAGAAAATAACTAGAACGTAGAACAACACAAGAACCTTTATGTTCTCTTTTCATTTCATGTGACAATCCCCATGATCAAACAAAAATCTTTCACATCTTTTCAAATTGATTTGATGTTGATACGTTTGCGTGCATGTTTTTCAAATATTTGTGTTTTTACTAGCTTAACTCTGAAGCTTCTGCATATTGTAAATGTTTCTTCATCCAATTAGAATTTGCAAGATTTTAAGAAAAAAGTTATTTGTTTTTTGGGTTCAGGTATCAGACAGTGAAGCAAGTCTAGATGAAGAACAAGTTGAAGAGATGGGTGAAAAGGAATTAGATACTTCAGCAGTTTTGGTTGAGGATATAACAGTTACAAAGGAAGAAGAAACTGTAGCTGACATCAGCAAGGAAAGTGAGTCCATCAGACAAATTTCCATTCCTGTCCCTGGTGTTGGAGCTGGACAGAGAATATATGAGATTGACCCGCTTTTGGGAAACCATCGTCAACATCTAGAGTACCGGTCAGAGTTTTTCAAAAGCATTTGATTTGCCTCATTTTTTATTTTTTATTATTTTTTTATTTATCTTTTTCGTAAATTTACTCGTTTGACCCATTCAAAAGTAAATGTGTCAAAATTGACACATCTATGGTTTTATTTATATCTAATTTCTAATACTATCTACAGATATGCACATTACAAGAAGCTACGTGAGTCAATTGACAAGTATGAAGGTGGTTTGGAGGCGTTTTCTCGTGGCTATGAGAAGTTTGGTTTCACTCGCAGGTATTACTAAATACCATTGCCTCCATAATATTAGTAAAGATTTCATGTATATGTCCTTTAATACATTATGCAATCATTTACTATTTTCCAGACATCCATGTTTTTTTGCCATTTAATTTTAAATTTAAAAAATTATTACTATTTGATGACGTGTATAAATTTCCATCTTTTTTTTTATGCCAGTGAGACAGGCATTACCTATAGGGAATGGGCACCTGGAGCCAAGGTTTGTTGTGGTCTCATCTACATTATCAACTAACTTTCTTATCTGATCTTAATATTATACACATGGATTATTCAATTTTCTTTTCCGATTTTATTTTTCTAAGAGGTTTAGGTTCAAAACTTTTCTCTACTATTTTACCTCAGAAACCTAAAACCTAATCATTGATATCTTTTTATTTTCATTCTAGTCTGCTTCGCTTATTGGTGATTTCAACAGCTGGAATCCAAATGCTGATGTCATGACTAGGGTATGTTCTTTAAGTGGCTACAGTTCAGACTTTTGAGTGTCAAATTGAATGCTTGTAAAATCAATGTTCAAAAGTACCATTTTGATGTAAAAAGAAACAATATAATTGATATCCATTTTAAGTTGAATACTTTTGGATTTCATAACATGCCTATTTTTTTTTTGTTGAACAGAATGAATTCGGTGTCTGGGAGATCTTTTTGCCGAACAATGCTGATGGTTCTCCACCTATTCCTCATGGTTCTAGAGTGAAGGTACAAGTTTCTCAAATCTCTACAGATATAGATTTATCGACATTGAAAGTCCTTGATATATTAAGCTTGTATGACTAAACTGACAAAAAATGGTGAATGTATATCAGCGGATGATATAATTTATAATAATTAAAGGAACCAATATTTATTTATTTATTTATTTGTTTATTTATTTTAGGGATGACGGTTATGACGTGCATATTGTTTTTAAATTAATTGTAGATTCGTATGGATACTCCAACTGGGATCAAAGACTCGATTCCTGCTTGGATTAAATTTTCTGTACAGGCTCCTGGTGAGATTCCTTATAATGGAATCTACTATGATCCACCGGAAGAGGTATTTCGTCTTGTAAATTTTTTATTACTCTTTTTTGGTATGGGTAACGTATCTGATGATTTTATGTCCAACTTTTGTTTTGAACAGGAAAAATATGTATTTCAACATCCTCGGCCAAAGAAACCAAAATCTCTTAGGATTTATGAAGCACATGTAGGAATGAGTAGTACGGTGCGTTCATATATCCTCTCTCATTTAATAAATACTCGTTCACTTGCTTACATTTGTCTGTTATTTCCTTGTAAAATGATGTCTGCAACATATATTACTCGCTCAAATAAATATATAAATTAGTTGACCTTAAGTCACGAGCCTAGCAATGTGTTTGTAATATATGCATAGGTTGGATGGACTTACATGGAAGCAAGCAAGATACACATGTGAGCAAACTACTTTTATAGAGTTTGTACGATAACAAGATTAATGGTTGCTGAAGGAAATTTTTATTGTAGCTCATATCCTAGTAAATATTCTTGGATCTGTCATTGTCTCCATGCGTAGGTGGAAGCATTCACGCCTTTTCTCGTCTGTTTACAAGTGTAAAAGGGTAAAATATAACAAAACTAAACAATAGCATGCAAATTGTTGTGGTACATCCCCTCAATTTTATATATTATAAGAAAGGTTCAAGTAAGAAGGAGGCTTATTGTAAGAAGTCTAAGTAGGATAATGAACTTCAGAGTTTTGCTTTAAGGTTTAACATTTGGGGGTTTAGCTTTTAAGTTTTGGAATTTACATTTTCATCTCATTATGTCTTACTACTCGTCATTATTTTTTAGGGTTTACATTTAGAGTTTAGAATTTGATGAGCCGGTTCCAATGCTGCTGGAATCATAGTTGCCAATAGCAATTAGCAGTCAATGGCGCCAAGCCACCAATAAGCTACGGAGCGAATAACGATTAATGGTGACTGCTATTTCATGTTTAGCGATGCACTTAGTAGAAACAAAAAATTAACATTCACACGACCAAAATAGTTAAAATACCACTAAATCCCGCTTTTTTATAGCTAAAATAAACAATCAGTGTTTATATTTACAGAATAAAAAACAATAATAGAAAACAATAAATATAGAAAGTCGTTATTAAAACGCCACAACCAAATAGCGCTAAATGACCTATATGCTACATAGCGTGCGCAAGCGCTATTATTGCTATTGACATCTATGTCTAAAATGAGTTCAATCGGAGTTCGTTTGAGCCGGTTTGTGAGCTTTTTAAAATCCTTCTTAGAATACCCCCTTCTTAGCATAAGTCTACTCGATTTTGTTAAAATAGTCCGTATACCTTGGTCTTGATCCTCCATTGTGCCTTGCACATTGTTTGCGTCCATGTAAAGTGTGTTTTAGCAATGATATTATGAATGTGAACAACAAAATGATTTCAATTTCATGTGTTTTATTATGTATAGGAACCAATGATTAACACCTATGGCAACTTTAGAGATGATGTTCTCCCTCGCATCAAAAAGCTTGGTTACAATGCTGTTCAAATCATGGCCATCCAAGAGCACTCATATTATGCTAGCTTTGGGTATTTTTTTTTATCATTCACGTTTGTTTCTTTTTTCAACTGTTTTGTTACTCCCATGATTTGTGATTTGTTTATTTCTTTGTAATGCATTAGGTACCATGTGACAAATTTCTTTGCACCAAGCAGCCGTTGTGGGACCCCAGATGATCTTAAATCTATGATAGATAAGGCCCATGAGTTGGGATTGGTTGTTCTCATGGATATTGTGCACAGGTAATTGTTTATATTATTCTTATAACTGTTTTCTTCAAGGGATTTTTAGTATCTATTACTTTTTTAAATTGCCGAATTTCATTATTGCTATTTAATCAATTCTATAAGATGTTATGATATGTAATTTTTATTTGGATTAAATTAGGAAAAATGTATAAGGAGGCCACAAAGCTTTACGCTTGTAATTGGCGAACTGAACAAAACACATTTTCATTTGGTTGAAACTCGATCGCTTTTACGCCTTGAATAAACAACCCTAGGTCAGAGGCCACGTGTGACTGTATTGTGAACAAGGATACTAATGTCTTTTCAAAAGTTTTGGCATTATTTTCTTCGGGTCGGGTACACACACAAACTCGTTTAGCTCTTTCTTCTTGAGTTCTATGAATTAGTAACCAAACTGAACAAAAACCAAAAAAAAAAACAATCAAAAAAACTAAAACCGAAACATTTGGTTCAGTTTGGAGTTTTTCTTTTTTCTATAACCGAAAAAAACCGAATCACCTGGTGTTCATAATTTTTTTTGTAAATATATAAATGTGTTCAAATTTTTTATTATATGTTTATGTACTAACATGCATTTGTTTTATAGTTCTTAGTGAGTCTCTTGATGAATTATATATCTTGACTAGATAGTTCTTTTATATTTTGTAAATATACTAGTGTATTCACGCATCATCTTCTACTACCATAAAGTATGCCAAAGTGTCAAAGAACGATTGGATTTGCAAAGAACGATTGCATTATCTATTACTAATCTTGTTGTTTGCATTTTTAATCTTTTGTTTACTTAGAAAACTAAAAAAGAAAAACCAAACCAAATCTCTAAAAAAACCGAAAATCATCTCTACGAATTACCATTCTGTCAGATGTAATTACGGAAACTATATTATAAAAAAGGTCAATGTTTTTTGCTTAAACCGATTAAAGAGATTGTAAGCATTTAAATGCATGAGGTGACGTTTGAACCAATTTGGTTTCTTCTGTTTATAAACAAATTCTACCTGTTTGACCTGTTACACAAACTTAAATTACAACGTAGACCAACCCACTTCAAGGCTGATAATTTGTGTATATATTTTAAAAGTTAAAAAACTGAATGCAGCCATGCATCAAACAACACTTTAGATGGACTAAATATGTTTGACGGGACGGATAGTCAATATTTTCACTCTGGAGAACGCGGTTATCATTGGATGTGGGATTCTCGCCTTTTCAACTATGGACATTGGGAGGTAATAACAGTATATTAAAAACTCGATTTCAGTTCAGTTGATTCTTCTGGAAATTTATATTGTTTTTCAGGTACTAAGATATCTTCTTTCAAATGCAAGATGGTGGTTGGATGAATATAAGTTTGATGGATTCAGATTTGATGGTGTCACTTCAATGATGTACACTCATCATGGTTTACAGGTAAATTACTTGTACTCAATTTTCATTTGCTTAAAATAAAACACAACCAAATACTATTGATAATCTTTTTTTTTTTTTCCTGTTTAGGTAGCATTTACTGGAAACTACAACGAGTATTTTGGTTTGGCAACGGATGTTGATGCGGTGGTTTATTTAATGATGGTTAATGATCTTATTCATGGGTTGTTTCCGGAAGCCATCACTGTTGGTGAAGATGTATGCTCGTTTTCGTTTTTGTATATGATGTTTATCTTACATAGGATATATTTAGTTGAGAAATGAGTAAACGTAAATTTTAACATGTTAAAATTAATTTTTCAGGTGAGTGGAATGCCAACGTTCTGCATTCCTGTACAAGATGGTGGTGTGGGGTTTGACTACCGGTTGCATATGGCGGTTGCTGATAAGTGGATTGAGCTTCTCAAGTACGCAACACTTTATATGTCAAACTATTTTTTAATAAAACTGATTTAGGAGCTTCATATACGGAAACTACTCTTTGCTGACTTTTGATCTGTCCGACCCGTTTGAGCTATTTCCTAGCTAATTTTTTCTTTATTATTTATTTGCTTTTTATTCTTCAACTCAGTCAACATTAATCGGAATCGTCAAGCTCTGACCAACTCGGTCGAACTCAGATTTTCGCTGTTTTTGACAGTTTTTTCACCATTTTCGATTGTTTCAGTGATTGTTGTTGGATTTTCGATATTTTTCATGATGACACATTAGAAGAGAAGGATTAAATGATTACTATGTCCATAGTATTAAAGAATAAATATCCACTTTTGGGATACTTTAGTATTTGAAAATGTATTCTTTTGATATATATATCGATATTCACGTATTTTGTTGAACATATGATATTTACATATATATAGCTTCTTAAAAGTTAATTTCCTTATAATTTATCATGTCCAAGTACTCCATGCCCAGACCGAGTACTCGCAACTTCCCATTTGTCCGCCCTGGCAGCGTGGAGGTGACATCTGCAACCATGCCTCTACCTAGATTTACTCATTTGGGCTTGAAAAATATTTCGAAACCGAACTTTCTAGGTGCAAGTGTTTGACATTATTTTTGTGAACTTCAAATATGTGTAGCATAAAAAGTAGAGACAATGTTTCCTCAAAGTGAAAATGCACCGAGCTATGTACATATGTCTAGGGGTAGAATATACAGTCATGTGACAATATAAAAACTACATGTTGAAAATTATCTTCTTGTTTGGCTTAGGCTGAGGGACGAAGATTGGAAAATGGGTGATATCATTCACACGCTTACCAACAGAAGATGGTCTGAAAAGTGCGTTTGTTATGCTGAAAGTCATGATCAAGCTTTAGTTGGTGATAAAACTATTGCATTTTGGCTTATGGACAAGGTTTGAACTATATATAAATATATATTTTTTTTTCAAAAAAGTCATGTTTTACGATTGTACTACTAAAAATATATATATATATATATATATTTTTGATAAAATTTACCATGATAACTATACAGTTATTTGTGTACTTGGCAGGATATGTATGAATTTATGGCAATTGATAGACCATCGACTCCTCTTATAGATCGCGGTATTGCATTACATAAAATGATCAGGCTTATTACAATGGGATTAGGTGGAGAAGGATATTTGAATTTCATGGGAAATGAATTTGGGCATCCTGGTATGCCATATTACTATTTTCTCTATTACTATAATATGGAATAATCTTATTATGTTTATAACAATACGCTCTTTTGATCAGAGTGGATAGATTTTCCAAGAGCCGATCAACGTCTTCCTGATGGGAGATTTATACCTGGAAATGGTAATAGCTTTGATAAATGTAGGCGTAGATTTGATCTCGTAAGTTTTTTTTTTCTCTCAATCATTTTGTTTATTTGTTTTCTCTTTTGGAAAAATGATATTATAGGGGTAGACTAACAAAAATGTTACTTTCACACTAATTAAAATTTGGAGTCTTTCTATTCTCCAAATTTATATTCATATAGTTTTCCTTAAGAAATTTAAAATTAGTAATTAATCTAGAAGTCAAAAGATTACTCATTTGACACTCAAATGCCTAGAGTTTTGCACTTGTGTTTATATAATGTTTATTAATATGCATAGGGAGATGCGGATTATTTAAGATATCGAGGGTTACAAGAATTTGATCAGGCGATGCAACATCTTGAAGAAGCTCACAATGTATGTAAATTTGTGTGCAAGTATGCATTTTTGTTTTTAATGTGGATTATGGAGGTAACAATAATGGGTCAATTAGGGTTCTATTTTATATTAAATGAGTCAAATAAAATTTTGCTAAAAGAGAAATGCAAATAAGTACCCAAATTCTAGTTTGAAGGTACATTTCGTAAATCATTTTAGAATTTTGTTCAATTATTTTTCATTTCTATGTGCGGATAAGACAACTGGAGGCACTTGTAAGGATAGTGGAGTCCCTTAGACCTAAGCTGACTTGGGATGATCAAGTTCGTCATGATTTGTTAGATTTGCATCTCTCCAAGGATATGTTCAGTGATAGAAGTTCCTGGAACCTAGGTTTGCCCTTAAGTTCATGATTAGGTGCTAGACATTTTCTTAGCTCACAATCACGTATTTGTATTGCATGTGTTATACATTATTTTATCTATGTGTGGTGTTATAGGTCTCCATATGCTATGTATAACCTTAGTTTGTTTATGTGTGTGCTGGTGTAAAAAAAAAGAAAAAAGAATAAAAATAACTATATAAATGAAAATTAATATTAATAAAACATATACGTATATATATAGAGAGAGGAGGGTTCTTTTGAAAACCAATGTTTATTGAAAACCACTATCATCACGTATCTAAATATATGTAAACAATACGATATACATACACGTAATATACAAGTTACATATATGTAAAACGTGGTTTATAAATATACATACATGTAATATTTATCTTTAT
>WOUH02000036.1:7192623-7210012 GCA_009936405.2 Stevia rebaudiana
GCATAGGGGCAGAATCGAACCCGGGTTCCTTAGAGGTTTCCACACAGACGCGTCGTTCAAATACCATTGGGCCAAACGATTTTAATGGTAGGATTCACCTTTTACAATACTAATGGGTTCACTAAGATTTTTAACACTAAAAAAAAAAATTCTACTAAATTTTTAAAAACCAACGGGTTCCGGTGAACCCGAAACCCAAGCGTGGATCCGCCCCTGGTGCTGCTAGCCACCGGAAACCGGGCGATGTAGCCAAGGTCGATTCCTCGACCTCCGTGAGACCGTACCCCCCAGATAAGTGGGAACCGGATGGAATCCGTAAACCCTCTCCCCTCCTCAGGTTTGAACTGGTGACCTCTATCCGAGGTGCACTTTCTCCCCATCACAGGAAATTGCCTAGAGCAATGCTCTGGACAAGATTTGAACCTGAGATCTTCCAAAGGGAGAGCCCCAAGTCTACACCTCATCCTAACCACTTGAGCTAGAAATCATTGGTGTGTGAACCATTAGCTGAAATCATGTTCTCATAAAACACAAGTGATAGAAACTACTATCATTATCTAATATGCAGTTTATTAAGATGTATTTTCTGTCCCTAAATGTCAAAGCATATGCTGAGTAATTTGTATATGAGCTTCCATGACAAACGAACTTGCAAATAGTTAATGAACCTAACTCAAGGTTAACTTAATGATTAGTAATAGTGAAATTGGAGTCTACAATTAGAAGCTCGTATACTCTTTGACCGAACGAGAAACTTAGTATAGTCGTTCAATTATCCTAATTAATTTCGTTCAAGCATCCTTAAAGAGGTGGACTATGTATCAAGGTTCCTTTGGAATAGGTGTTTTAAGAGTGAATAACTACATGATAATGGTTTTCAATTCTTTTTATGATAAACATATATATGTATTAAAAAAAATCAGGTCTCAAATTTTAATCAAGTATAGATTCCTAGTTGCGTACAAGTTCTCATTTAATATCGATATATATTAACTGTCAAAACTTAAATATTTAACAATTCATAGGAGGGGTAAACTAATATAACTGTTTGTGTGGTGAATCTATATCTATATCTATATATATAATAAACCAAAATAAATTTGGTGATGTGTCAATACCACCTTATTTTTCTCATAAGTTTGTTAATAATTTTATTGGGATAATGATGAGTTGACATGTGTTAATTTTACGTTAATTCTTATTTTAATTAATTTTAATAAATTCTGATTTAGTCAAAAACCCTAAAAATGCTCCAATTTATTTTTTCTTTTATGCGTGTTTTCTTAAACTTAATTGACCGTCATTCCAAAGTTCACTCTTCGCATTTTCAATATTTCATCTCGAATTAGAGATCTGATCTTGGATTGCGAATCAAAACTTTCAATTCATCTCTACAGAATCATCACATTGAGAATTTAGAGAGCTGATCTTGGATTGCGAATCAATACTGAAGTCAACGTCAACATAATCATCATATTGAGAATCAATATTAATCGGTTTGAATCAAATTTTCTGTGTGTTTAATGCTATTGCTTATAATTTTAGGTTTTTGATCAACTGTTTATACTTAAAATTAAGTTTCTATTAAGAAGCCATAGTCTGTGTTTGAAAATTTATCCAAAATTGATATGTGTTAAGTGTGGTGTTTCATGGGCTTAAAATCATTATGATGTTCTTATTGATTAAGTGCTCTGGATGGTTTTAACCTGATTGTAGACTTGATTTAATGGTTTTGATAATTTGATTTAGTCATAAATTTGTGAACCTCTTAATAGAATCAGAATAATTTTTCTATAATTTTCATGAAATTAATCTTGCTTTTTATGGAATTGTACATGCTCTTGCATTCTACTAAAGTTTAGTTGTTTTGTTTATCTTCTAATTACCGGTTCTTGAATCAAGTTATCCTACTATTCGTTTTTTTTAGGTGGATCTTTGTAGATGTAATCATTTATGTACCAAGCTAGCAGTAGTAGTGTTTGATTGGTTTAGTGTGTTCAGACTTTATTCAAATCAATATTGCAATGGTGCAAGCATATCACCTGTTAGTGCACTTAGGATTTCAAATAACCCTATTGGTATCCTTGTTTGGATGGTAAGTTCCAAATTCATTTTCTTGAACATTGCAGAAAATATATTTTAAGAAAGTGAGAATCTTGTCAATTTTTGTTCATAATTTGTTGATAAATAAGTAACTGGTTAAAAGTCACCTAACTTATACTCAAATGCTCTTACCATTTTTTACATAAATAATAATAATACATGTTTGACTAAACTTTCATATTTTGAAAACAATTTGCTTAATTATTAGCAAATGACAATTTCATTAATTTTTATACAAGCTCCCAAATACATTTTGACTTTCATAGTCAAACCTATTTGACCCGTCATATTTATAGACTTACTATGTAAAATTTTAGTTTTTTCTGAAAATGCCCTTGGTACATGAATACTAATAAGAGTACCAGCTTAATGTAACAATACTCACTAATGATAACATAATTCATTAGTGCTAGAGTTTAGTGTAAGATCAATATGACCTGAAGGCATAATTTATTTTTATATATTAAAATGTTGAAGGTTATCTCACTCACTGTTATGTTCAAATAAATGTGAATTGTTGAATTTATTGGGTCTGTTCAAATAATGAATTTTTATATGATAAAATTTCTATATTTTATACAAAGTTTACATATTTTCAAAATTCCAATTTTACAAATTTTGAAATTTAACAAAATTTGAATTCGAAGTTTAAACTTTTATTATCCAGAACACATTTCATTTTTATATATTAAAATTTTGAAGGTTATATCACTCACTGTTGTAAGTACACTTTGTTTTTTTTTTAACATTTTTTTTACTTTTTTGCATATTATAGATGAGATTTTGTGGTTGTTTGGTTTGGTAGTTATTTGATTTGGCTTGGTAATTAAATTATGCATCATTAAGTGTAACTATTTGATAGTTAAAAAACAGTGGATCCAATATCGATTAAAAAGGATTCATACATTAGTACAATAGTACCACAAGAAAGAAAATAAGAATTGATGTAACGGATACACTTGGAGCATAAAAAGGTCACTCAATTAACTCAACTAATCCTAAAAGTCAATAACCCAACTCTTTTGTATTCATTTTTTGCAAAGTGTAAGATTGAGAATTAGTTTAAGGTTACACTCATCCATTAAGTCAGATATACATTTGTTCTTCCAACTCAATTATTTTTTATTTCTGTTCCCACACTTTTGTTCCCGACACACTTTTGCAAATAAGAAAGAAATTTATTTACAGAATAAGAGAGAAATAAGTATCATACACACTTTAATGGCGATGAATTAGAATGAACTATCATGAAATGAAATGGTATCTTATATATGAAGTTTTGTTCTAGACAAAATCATTAATCATTGGTCTTGGGCAACCAAAACGTGTGGAGCATATTGATTTTAGTAAAAGAAAAATAGTGCCTTGCTTTAGTTGGTGAAATATAATGAAATTTGGTTAATCACTAATTTTTTAAACGTCGACACTTAATTACTTAAACTGATTTAGGAATTCAGATTAGTAAGGAGAAATTGGTCCACTTTTCAGCCTCATGTATTAAATAGGTTAGGCATGTACCATTGTTTTTTGAAGAGAGCATGTATGTCATTATTTGACTCACTATAAGCGACAATATGCTTTTACGTATCAACGTCTTCATTTCATGTTTTAACTATAGGAACTATATGGTTTTTTGTAAAATAAAGAGCATTAGCATAAAATGTTGATTATTCATATTTGTTATTTTTTAGCTTAATGAATTAAAATTGCAGAATTTCTTTGTACTCAACCCCGTGTAGTACACTGGTTTAACCCTAGTGAAGCTATGTATAAAAACATTCACGTTGTAAGTTGTAATATACGATTGAAATGTTCACGTTGTAATTTGCAATACATAAAAGAAAAAAAAAACTATTGAGATATACTTATAGGAAACGCTTAAGCTATTTAAAAGTACTCAGATATATAAATTACTTTCATAATGCATATGTGTAGTTTAACTACACTATGTCATACTATAATACTGTATATATGTAGTATACATAAAAAATGGAAAAAAAAACAAAGAAAAAACCGATCCTTTTCGGAACAAGGATACGAATTCAAAGAACTATAATTTATGAATTACAGTTATACTGGATATATATATTATCAACCATTTTACATTTTAATATA
The DNA here is from genome assembly GCA_009936405.2 of Stevia rebaudiana. Classification (NCBI taxonomy): domain Eukaryota; kingdom Viridiplantae; phylum Streptophyta; class Magnoliopsida; order Asterales; family Asteraceae; genus Stevia; species Stevia rebaudiana. Next base: position 7,196,842 of record WOUH02000036.1, read on the forward strand.
ACTTCATTATACTTGTATTAAAGATAAAACAATTTTGTGATTCAATTGTGCAAACCATTTCAAAAGTTAATAACATATGAAGAAACAAGAAATTATTAAGTATACTTAGGTAATGTTTTTTTTTTCTCATACGAGAAAATGGTTCTCATTTAAACATTTCTTTTTCTACTTTAACGTACTATATAATACATTGTTTATGTAACACTGTATGTATTATTTTACTCTTTCCATTTTTAATATTTTCTTTTTCATATAAGACCATACGGCATGGGTTCTGAGTAGGCGTGCGTGGCATCTCATGCCCCAACACTGCCCCCCTCTAAAAAATTGTGGGCGTTGCCCCCCACGCTGGTGCCCCTTGATTCAGTTTTGTTTTCAATCAATCACAATACACCATCCCATCTTTTTACCAATCATAATGCACCATCTCATTCTCCTACTTTTTACTCACTCACACACACTCACTTAAGCGTTTTCCACCTAGTGAGTGGTCATCTCTCCTAGTTGACGCATACGTGACGCAATGACTTATACTCACTCTCTCAGACATACCGCATGGTCTAATAGAGTAGGCTTACCTTACTTTCACCTAACTTTTTCACTTAACTTTTTCACTTTTACAAAACAACCATCCATTTCGTTACGTTATTCAAGACGCTTTTTGAACTATAACCATAGTATGGGCTCGTAAAGAAAAACTAAAGTATGGGGTGTGATGCCCGTGTGGCATGTACTACGTGAACAATTTAATAGAAATGTTTAGGTTATTAATTAATTCTTCAATGAATTCACTTAACTTTACTTTGTTTACTAAAATTATATATTGAACCTCAATAACAACTATATATTAAACCTCAATAACAAATAATTTGGTCATGTTTTCTATTTCATCCATCTAAACGTTTTTTACATATCACATTCATACGTAAATCGAGATAACAAAATACGATCCGAAAATCAAGCGATCAATCAAGTCTTAATTATGTATAGATTTATATATACGACAAATTAGATGATAACATATCAAAAATATGATTAAATCTAAATCAAACAAAAACAGCTAACTAAACAAGTGGTGGATGGATATTTTCTCCTCATGTGTCTAACGAGATTAAAACAAACAAAAACACAACAGGGATATATCAAAAGATAACAAATCGAAGAAGAAAAATCAAACACGTACAGTAACACATGCAGTGTCATCAACGGATACACATACACTAAATCATTATCAATATATAAGACACATATTGAATGTAGCAATTAATACACAAAACACATATAACGCATCTAAGCAAAGTGAAAACATCCTATACATAAATACAAATACCATCTTTTATTGTAACAGAATAGTAGCCCTTGTTTGCTTCCAAAAAAAAAACTATGTATAATTTTCCAATCAACCCTAAAAAACGAGCTGAGATCATGCTTTCTTAAGTTGAACGAGCACGGTCAAGCTCAACTGGTCTACATCCTGATCACAAAACTTAATTTGACATCAGTTCCACTACCGTTGGTCTTTTTAAATAAAAAAATAATAATAATAATTATTGTTATATAGTTATAATCTATCCCCAATCAACAAATGGTAGATATGGATATCCACCTTCGGGTGGAGGCCGTAACGACGGTGGTAGATTTCCTAGCATGCCTCCCCCTGCAAACCCAACATCGTATCAAACAATCATATGGATATGTTAAATCGCTTCGAATGTTATCTTTCGAGATTATTATTATCATCATCATATATATAAATCTGCAAGGGTGATTCAGGTAGTAATTGGTGTAATCAGAAGTATGGTAACATTTTCCGTTCAAAATATATATATATAATCAAGTATCAAATACATTCACGACATGATTTAATTTCATGTCTACTTTATTATGAAAGACATATTGTGAGATGCTTCCAACATAATTATTTAAATCCTCATGGATTCATGTATGAGAGTGTGTGTGTATATAAATATATATGCAAATAAAGCAGGTCTTGCAGTGTAATTTGTAGAAAATCCAAACTAGTTATTGAAGAACTTGCCTGGTAACGAGGATCTTTCAACGGGTAGACTCGTCAAGAAACTTGGCAATTGAGTTTCCAAGTTATTTGCAACTAAATAAGAGATCAAATTTAATTACTTTAGCTAGTGATATCCACACACCAATGACTCAATGAGTGTGTGTGTGTGAGAGAGAGAGAGAGAGAGAGAAAATGGATTACAGAAAGTAATCAAAGGTTAAGAAAATGATTTGAAATAAAAATACATATAAAGAGCATGAATGTAACCTGTTAAACTCTGCATATTCCTGTTTTGCATGTTTTGATTGGGATGAAAATACTTGCAGGAATCACCATATGGGCACGAACCCTGCAAAACAGCAATTTAGAATTCAATGTAAGTGGAATCTGCATTTCATTCTTGACCTATTTAGTTTGCAGAATTCGTTGGAATATGCAAATAAACCATATGCAAATCAGGAACACAAACAAATCATCAGACAAGTCCAACAAATCAACCAAACAAAATAGTCAAAAGGATTCCCTTCATAGGCATAAAGAAAGAATATCAAAACTCAGTATGAAATGCAGCCATAAGGGATCACTTAATTTAATTCAGATAATCTAGGGGATATTTGTCTTCAAACCGATTATTGCAATTTAGAATCAGAATCAATAACAGATAATCAAATGCTTAAACATAAGGATAACTGGGTAATTCTTTTTACTAATGTCAATAATCATTTTGCACCTAAACAGATTATTGCGAATTTGTGAACTGGAGTAGCTCAATCACACATCCAAACACTCCCTTTGTTTCCTTTATTTTCAGTTACGTAACAGCTTTTTCACTAAACATTGGAGGATGTGTATGGTGAAAGATAACATTGTAAATCTGTACATATAACATATCTACGGAATAACATGAAAATCATCAATTTAAGACCGATTTGTATGATGATAAAATAGGGAGTGTACCGTCCGGATGAAGCGATTGCAGACGCCAGTAGAGGGATGTACAGATGTTTGATTGGGGTCTGCAAATAAGATCCATATGAAACGATTGGGTTAATAGTATGTATGTATCATATATATATATATATATAGAGAGAGAGAGAGAGAGAGAGAGTAGAGAGAGAAAGGGGACCTGGTGGTATGGAAGCGTACCAGAGGGCTTTGGCTCGTTGGTGATGAAGACCCTGAATATGGCGTTTGCGGTGAAAGGGGGTGTCTTGAAATTGCTTATCGCAGTAATCGCAGTAGTATTTTCCCAGCGGCATCCCTCTTCTCCGTTCCCCACCACCACCACCACCACAAGCAGAAATAACACTAGCGGTCCTCAAATATGTTTAATAACACCACCGGAAACCACCACCGGAAACCACCACACGAATGTTCATGTAGTAAAACATATAAATACTTAGTGAGACTACAACTTACACATCCAGATTAGAAGGTTATAAGTTGTCTCCTCGATTTGGGGATCATTAGCCTCATATACGTGATCTATATCAGCTTAAGCCGTAACATCATCCTCCTTTTCTGTTTCTTCCGGTTCAAACGTGTTTCGTTCAAAGACCCGGTACACTAATAGTTGGTTTTCTATGGTGATTATTTTATGTCTAACCACTGCTTTAACTGGTTCAACCGGCAAACCGGTTTTGTATCTAAGGTAAAAAAAAATCGACGACCAGTTAATAAGGTCATGATGAAAATTTTGAAATTAGAAATACGATTAACCTACTGACAAGTGTCTTAAAACCAGTTTGAACGGAGCGGTGACAATGAATTTCATCTTTTAAGTTATCGTGAGTTTGACGCATTCAACACTCCATGTTCGAAACATATCATACACTTTTTATTAATATTTGTTGGGATTTTAGTAATTTTAAATTAATTTTTGTGTTATATTTTGATTATGGATTAAATATTAGATTGTTTTTTTTATGAAATTATGTACTTTTAGATTATTTTTTAGCTAAAGTTGTGGTTTATGGAATTACATGGTTAACTAGTTAGGTCAGTTGAACCGTCCGACACAACCCGGCTTAACCTGTTAAACCATTTTTTAAGCTTAATCCGGTATTATTAAAATACCGTTTCTAAAAGATTGTTTTTTTCTCATTCCTTTCTCTAAATCAAGGCATTCCTCCTAACTTCGGTAAAGTTGTACTTTATGCATCGAAGAATCCTAATCGAGTGTGTAGGATGACTTGATGAGGTTCCATTAATATTAACCTTTCTTTTCTATTTCCAAACGACATAGGAGGGTGTTCACAATGGTACTTATGTCCATGTAAGGGCGTCACATTCTCGTTCATGTCCTTCACTCTGTTTGCCCTAGTAGAGTAAAATCAGTAACATGTACCAATGGGTGTTAACGACAACCTTTGTTTAAAAAAATATATAAGAAAGATTAAACTAAACCACCCACTCCAACCCATTCTCCATCTTTAATCATCACCAATAACTCCACGCTCCCTCCAAACACTAATCATCTAGGGTTAGTGGCTTAGATAGGTTCATGCTAATTTTTCCATTACGTTTATTTAATCAAGATTCTTTTAACGCTCATTTACGAAACCGAACACTAATCTATCAATATTATTCTATCTATTTTTTTTTCTGGTTTTAAATATGTTTCCAATGTTGGACCTTCACCATTTTAATGAGGAGAGGTTTATACCAACTTCTTTCACCACTACCACATTATCACAGGGTAGGTGCACAAACCAGTTAATCGATTTCATAAAGAACGACCAATTAACCGATAAAGGGTATCTCAAGCGGTTTTTTGGTTAATCGGTCCGGTTAATAATCATTTTAAGAATCATAAACCCAAACCAGTATGCAAACCGAGCTGATTAACCGGTATAATAATTGTAAGTTTTATTACTGGACCGGTTACCGATAGAAACTAGTCTCAAAACCCAGTTTCTAACCAAAACTACTTTTGTTCATCCCAAAAACTCGAAACTAATCTTGAACCTCCGAATAATCAATGACCCAAAACCAGCTGCCAAAAGTGGTCCAGAAACCGATTTGAACCCGTACCATTTGATTAACCGTTCTTTTTTTTTTTTTTTTTTCCATTTCTTCCTGTTTATTTTTCTTCACACCGTCTACGTTAAGCGAAAACATAAACAGATCAATAGATCATCCGCCGGATCTCCGCCCATTTCTTTCACCGAAGCAATCAATTCACCGGTGGCCGGTGCGTTTCACTCTTGCGACCACAGAACCACTGTTAAATCTGTTTATGCTGATTAAAATGATCTAATGCCGTGATATGTTCTATACTTCTATTATCTTCTGTAGGCTTGCTCAAACATTTGCATTTGATCGAGTAGTCGTTGAATCTGAATACTCGTCATAATGGTAAAATCGATCTCATTGAATGTTTGAATTTCGTAATTGTTGGCGGAAATCAGAAACTGCATTGCAGTATTGGATCGATTTTGATCTATTGAATTCTGAAGCTTAGATTTGGTTCCTAATTCCTTCTATTTTATTACGTAGGTTGTTCTAGCAGCCTCCATTACCAATAAATCTGGAAAAGGTGAGATCTTAATTTCGTTCTCTCTATGCTGTATATCCTTAAACAGAAATCACTGCTAGTTAAGAATTTTTAGTGGGATATATTAGTGTTTTCAGCCTTGTATGCTCCAAATGAGTGAAGAGATAATGATCTCCACAATCTATTGAGATAATTTGAATATAAATTGCTCAAGGATTTATGTATGCTGTCAAGCAAAGCATTTCTAAGCATAATGCAGAACTCCTGTTTCATTTATTGGCTTGTTAGTATTAGTCTCATTCTCAATTACTAATATATTAACATGTTGATTCCTATGGTTCAGACAGAGAATGCACCACCATGTTGACATGTTCTAATTCCTGTTAGTTAGCATCATTATATAGGTTAATATGTTACTGAATATTGTTATTTGAGACAACTGATACACACGCCTGATATTGATGGTTCTTTGAGTGTCTAGTTAGTTATACTTAAAGCAGTGAGAAGGATATATATTCATACAGCAGTGGCTTTGGTTGTGTCACATCCTTATCATATGTATTTTACATATGATAAAGCGTCTCAAAACTTAATCTAGCATGAAGATTGATCAACCCTTAATTGGATGAGAAGGATTAAATGAATAAAAAAATAAGGCTCGCAATCCCCGTATATTGAGCTTAAAGCCCTAAAAATGTGTTTAACGGGAGGATTTTGCGGTTTGCCTTAATACCAATTGATGTTCAACCCTAGAACTTGGTTCTTTTTAAACTTACATCGTTGTAGACTCGCCTTTTGTTACTTGTATACAAGTTATCAAACCCATTTGTATGTATGTCATGCTTAATGATGAAGTAAACAAATTTTTGTTGACTAACAGTTAAATAATCCTTGTACAGCACTTGTTTCAAGACAGTTTGTCGAAATGTCAAGAATCAGAATCGAGGGGCTTCTTGCAGCTTTTCCTAAATTGATTGGAAGTGGGAAACAACATACTTATGTTGAGACTGAAAATGTGCGATATGTTTACCAGCCAATGGAGGGTGTATATCTGCTGCTTGTTACTAACAAGCAAAGCAATATTCTTGATGATCTTGATACATTGAGGCTTCTTTCTAAAATTGTATCCTTTTTACCTTTTAGCATAAAATACTCATCTTTTATTTTATATGTCGATTTTCAATAAAAACCTTCATCCTTCTTTAAAAGTTTAAAAAAAATTTCATCAATCATTGATGCACTTTGTAGTTACTTCGCAGGATATTGGTTTCCTTAACCAGACATAGGTCCCTGAGTATTCTGCTTCTTTAGATGAAGAAGGCATTTGCAAGAATGCATTTGAGCTGATTTTTGCATTTGATGAACTGATTTCTCTTGGAAACAAGGAGAATGTGACAGTTGCTCAAGTCAGACAATACTGTGAGATGGAGAGTCATGAAGAAAGATTGCACAAATTGGTATTGCAAAGCAAGATTAATGAAACCAAGGATGTTATGAAGCGTAAAGCTAATGAGATTGATAAAAGCAAGGTAAGCCCATTAGACTTTTTTGCCCTTTCTTTTGTATTAATTGGATTGGAAGTATGTAATATTTCAAACTTATATACATATATGATATATACACATTGATATGAATATAATACTTCAAATTTGATATAAGTACTTCAAAGTTGACATGAGTACTTCACAGTTCACATAGTATAGTTCAAACACTAACAATAACCTAAACATAACAAATCAAGTACTTAAATATTTCAACAATAACATATGTGAAATCATTTTTGAAAATTATTTGATCAATTATGGACCGCCTACCGATTATAGCATCCGATTATGTGAAATCACAATGGTGGGTGATTGATTAGCGATTAACCGCCAATTAATCCCGATTTTTACAACACTGACTACAACAAGTTTATGTGAAATTTTTGCAGATAGAGAGGGGTAAATTGGACAAAGGTGGCTACTCATCTCTTCAATCAGTGAGCTCAATGGATTCACTTGGAAGATTGGATAGCAATGATATGGGTATATCAAGTGGTAATATCTTTAGAAGTGGTTCTGGATTTGGAATAACTTCTGAAGTGGAATCCTTGTCATTCAAGTTCCAACATTTATACTCAAAAGAAACTACTAGTGGTATTTATGTTGGTAGTTGGTTCTTCTCATTCAGTGTTGTAAAAATCGGTTCTACACGGTGATTAATTTATAGTAGGCGGGCAACAATGTGATTTTACAAAATCGGTGGTATTAATCGGTAGTCGGGTGAAAGTCGGTCAAATAGTTGAAATCGGGTCAAATCTTTCTAGGTGGCGATTAATCGGTAATCAGGCAACCGATGCGATTTCAGAAAGTCGGTGGTGTTAATCGGTAGTGAACCAAGTCGGGCGAATATCGGTCTAATCGGGTCAAATCATTTGAGTCGGTCAAAGACTTATTTGTTTGGGTTTTAACGTCTCCTCGGTCAAAAATAGTTAAAATCTTTGAAGTATTTGAAAAATTCTACTTATTTTTTAAAAACTGAATATAGATGTTTGTATATATATTTAATTTGGAATAACTACATATAAAATTCCAATCTGATTAATCCGTATACGGTACCCCACCATCCGACCAACACCTAACGATTTCTACAACACTATTCTCATTTATACTCAAAAATTTATTTATTTTTAATTTTTAATTTTTATTTTGTTGGTTCTTTTCAGGTCGTCCATCTGCTGCGGTTACTGCACCAGCTAAAGGCATGGGAATGAAGTTAGGAAAATCACAACGGGCAAACCAGTTCTTGGAATCATTGAAAGCTGAAGGTGAAGTTATTGTTGAGGATGTAAGACCAACCAAAGCTGGTGGTGGTGCTGCTGCTGTTTCTCAACCGCCTACTGATCCTGTCACTTTGACAGTTGAAGAAAAGCTTAATGTGACACTTAAAAGAGATGGTGGTCTCACCAACTTTGATGTTCAGGGAACTTTGTCTCTCCAAATACTTAACCAAGATGATGGTTTTATCCAAGTTCAGGTGTTGCTTCTGTAATTCTACCTTTGATTATTTTATTTGAGTTAGTTAGAGCGGAAAGTAGCAGGTTTGGGTACTAAGGGGCTGTTTGGCAACTTTTGAATAGGTAAGTGTTGAACCAGTAAGAGGTCTGAATCATTAAATGTTGATCAGTAAGAGTCTGAACCATCAAGAGGCAATATAATGCTTAACTGTTTAGAGCAAAATGTCTGACCAATTCAGATTAGAGGTCTTAAGCATTCAGACTCGGTATAATGCTTAAGTATTCAGAGGCAAATGTCTTAATAATTCAGACATATGCTCGTGAAACAAACAATCTGAACCATTAAACAAAGAGTCTGAACCATTAAATGATGAACCAGTAAGAGGTTTGAATCATTAAAAGTCTGTTAAGAGGTGAGCAAACAACCCCTAGGGTTTAAAGTAACAAGTTTGGGTTTTATGCTTTCAGTTTTCTTACAACTTTGAGTTTATTAATGCTAACTTTTGTTAACTTTTTCATTAAATTAGGATAAAATGACCAAAATACCCTTTGACTTTTGACTATTAGAAAGTCAAAGGGTATTTTGGTCATTTCACCCTAAGTTATCAAAAGTTAGCTTTAACATCCGAACTCGTACAAAGTTGAAATCATAAAACCCAAATCCTCAGTTATCAAACATGTAACTTTCCACAAACCACATGGACCATCTGTGTAATTAACTCATTTTAAAGCTGTAATTAGTTATTGTTGGGTGTGTAAAGACAAGTTGATAATTGTTGTGATGTAATGTACAGATTGAGAGTGCAAGTAATCCAGAGATTAAATTCAAAACACATCCTAATATCAACAAAGAGTTGTTTTCAAGTGAAAATATTCTTGGATCCAAAGACCCCAACAGACCATTTCCTGCTGGCCAGTCTGGTGATGGTCTTGGTCTCCTCAAATGGAGAATGCAAAGTAAAGATGAGTCAACTGTGCCATTGACCAGTAAGTTTCTATTATATATATAGGGTATGGATAAAATGGAAACGCAATTTCAATGAGAAAACTTAAGAAGCCCATATAAAAAATTATTATTAGTTTTTACAAAAAAATAGGTTAGGTTTATAAAAAAAATTAAAACGCACTGAAGAATATTTTTTATAAATCTGGGAAAGAAACGTCCTCATATGTAACTGATGGGTGTTTAGACATGTTACATATGTAACATATCTGTATTTTACTAAAAAATGTTATTTTTTATAAAAATCAATTTTTTTAAGAATATTTACTCGGCGTTTTTTTTTTCACCAAAAGTCATAAAATTGAATATAGAGTTAAAAAAATTTAAAATAAGAAAATAATAAAAAAAAATTACGCTGTTACATATGTAAATGCCGGGGTTTCCACAATTTTTTGAGTGAGAGTGGTTTCTTGTTTATACATCCCCTATATACATATATGCTTTTATGTTAGAATATGGTTTTTATATACTTTGTCCTGAGTTCAATTCGCTGTCTGCTAGTTAACTGCTGGCCTTCGGTTTCCGGAAATGAAACTTATGTTAGCATAGAATATGAAGCTTCATCAATGTTTGATTTACAAAATGTGGTTATTTCGGTTCCTGTTCCGGCTCTTAGAGAGGTGCCAAATGTAAGACAGATCGATGGGGAATGGAGGTAAATATTTAGCTTATGTTTCAATAATTTGTCTAGTGGCATTGTCATTAACTGATGATGTTACACATAGTGTTGTAAAAATCAGGATTAATCGCTAATCGGTCACCCACCGTTGCGATTTCACCTTACCGGAGACCAATTGGTAGGTGGTCAAAATCGGACAAAATCATTCGAAATCGGTCAAAGTTAACGAAAATCGGTCAAAATAGTAAAAATGTGTGTGTGTGTATAATTTGGAAAATTTACATATAAAAATTCCAATCTGATTAATCCCGATTGATCGCTACAGAAGCACCCAGTGATTTTACAACACTGGTTACACAACCCCACACACACACACAAACTTACATAAAAAAACAGCAATATTTATTCATTTTATTTAAGAAATTTTTTTTTTCTGTTTCAAAATGCAGGTTTGATTCTAGAAATTCAATATTAGAGTGGTCTATACTTCTCATTGATAACTCCAACCGCAGGCAAGTACACATCATTTAAATTTTATTTTTTAATACACGCAGTTGCTAAAAAATATAATATTATGTAGTGGCTCTATGGAGTTTGCTGTTCCTCCATCTGATACCTCAGTTTTCTTCCCAATTTCTGTGCGGTTTTCAGCAACAACTACTTTCAGTGACATGAAGGTATGCAAATACATCTACAACATGACTCAGTTTTAACCATTTAAATACTTGTTTCTGGCCTTTTAAATTATTATTTTTTTATAAAAGTCATACCATGTGAACAAAAAATATTAATCCTTTATGGATTTTTGGGTTTGCATTTTTTAAAGTGATTATGTGATATTGAATAATAAGAATAGGATAACTAACTGACTAAATGTTATAAAACGTAGATGAGATGGCATTTTGATGTGCTTCCGTTGCATTAAATTTTAATAAGTATTTATGGAGTCAAGTGTGTCAAACTCTGATATTTCTTATAAAGAAGTAAATAACTAGATGTATTTACTGCTTAAGTAATTTTACTGTACAATTTGTTAACCAATTTTATTAGGAATACTACATATTAGAGTATTAGTAATTAGAAGAAAGAAGTTTCCCAAACTCTATGAACTGATTATTCCTTCTAGATGTCTGAATATTACGGTATTTACTTTAAAAAAACGTGTCCAAATACTCCTTTTAGAATAAAAACAAAATTTGCGCTTAAAGTTTGTGCAATGCTTGCTTACATATCATAAAAGTTAATTAACAAGGTGTTGCTTCAACCTTTAACACATTGAATTGATTAAAAATAAATCTAAGTTGAGTTACCAAATACCCTTTGGCTAAGGTTTATATATCTGTTAATATATTTATAAAAAACATGTGTCACAATTTTTGCTCCCAGAAATCTTTTTCCTGCTTTTCATTTTCAATTTATTGATTTCTTACTCATTTTTATGCACTGAAATAATAATAATATAAGCTTCTTCCGGATTAAATAATTTCAAAGGCGACTTTTGACCCATATATATATATTTACAGGTTGCAAGCATTGTCCCACTAAAAGGTGGAGCTCCTCCTAAATATTCTCAAAGGACTCAGTTGGTAACTGATAGTTACCAAGTCGTTTGATCCGTTTTTTGTCATTCAAAGCGGTCCCAAAAACCTGACTTCAGAATCTAGTCTGCATAGACAAGTTTTTTTGTTTGTTTTTTAATCATGGTATATTTTTTAAATATAAGCGTGTGATTCAACATATATTCTATGATTACTGATTGAAATTTTGGTAATTGTTATCTCTGAAAGTAATAGATATTCTTGCTATGAATTTATGTTAATGGCTGGTTCTTGTTAGAGTAGGATGGACAAGGTTATCATGCATCATATCAATTATCATATGTACCATCACCTTTGGCTTTATGCATAATTTTAGGAAAAGTGTTGTGAGAATTTGCTACACAAAATGGGTCTTTGTTTTTCAGTACAAGTGCATCAGATACCCTCAAAATATACTTTTAATTTTACATCATTTGTTCACTTGATGAATGTAATAATATATATGACGTTTTGATTATTAAAATTTTATTGACTTTTATTGTATTTTTATAACATTTTATATACATATACTTAGGTTAGCCATTTATGTATTGCATGTATTGAATAAATAAAACAAATTTAAATAGTTTGTAATGGAATATAAAACGACATTGTAGGTTTACAATATGTAAAAAACACTAGTACTAAAAATAATGAAGTGGTAGAGAAGAACATTTGCCAAGCTTGTGAGAAGTGAGAACATCTCCAAAGGTTTTTACTCATTCTAAATCAGACGCGTCACGTCAACCGTCACATCAGATTTTTACTCATTCTTTCAAAAACCTACTTTATTTCAAAATCCTTGACCATATGCATGCACCGATGAATTACAACCACTTTCAGTAAACCATTGCATGGCTTGCAGCTGGGCGGCCCATAGAAACACACTGATCAAGTTAATTTTACTTTTAACTTAGCTTTTGATTTGTAAACTATAAATTTATATTAATAATTAATTAATTTAAAAATTCTTTTGACCTTAAATATTTGTCGATTAAAGCATATGATATAGTTGGTACACGATAATATTGTTGTAAGAGCACTACAATCGAAATTGGAGATTTCACATTTTAAATATATTGAGAATTTATGTACGTTTACTGCGAAACCATACGGTGATCATTAAAAAACTTTTAGTGCTCAATACATTCTACAACCAATATAATGTTTATAAAACATAAAATTTATAGTTTTTAAAATCAGATTATCAATTTGTTATTAACTAGAATTAAGGACCACACGTGTTGTGCCGGGTCTGATATACTAAGGTGAAGCCTATTATTCCATTTGTATTGACGTTGATAAAACACACGCAATCAAATTGTCACACCCCCCCAAATTTCCGTTCGCCGGAATACCCACATTCGGGTGTGACATGGCTAGAATCAGTCCATTAATTAAGCAAACAATCATACAAAAGATAAACATTTTATATTTATCGTATGATCTGAGTTATACATT
>WOUH02000036.1:7210112-7223865 GCA_009936405.2 Stevia rebaudiana
TTCGCCTACGTTCACGATTTTTAATTCTCTATCTAACCCCACTGGTTTCACTTCCAAATGAGGTGTTTAGATTTTGGTCTTTTCCCACGCTTCTTCGTTAAGCGTGTATCTTTCAAAACGTTGCTCAAATCAAAATTCCGCATCTAAAGTATACAACGAACATAATCGTGAGATAAAAATTTTTAGGCTCGGGATTTGTCATATCATCTCGGTGCGTTTATCGAGGTATTATGGGTTTTCCTTTTATGAATATAAGCATATAGGCCATGCAAACCAGGTGTTACAGTTTTTTTATAGTTTGAAAAGGGAGGGAGAAAGGAATTGACCAGTCAATTATGATAATTCGTTTCACTTTAATTTATATTTTTTCAAAGATCTAAACTCACACAACCGGGTATAGGTAGAAATTAAAATTTATAAATAAAAAAGAGTTGGCCAATCAGTTGAAGAATTAAACGACAACCGAAGATCGCCTTTTTGTTTGTGTGGTAGCTTATGAAAGCTAGGATCTTATAGTTTGCCCACAAACTCTTATTCCTTTCGATCGATGTACCCATGATATCTATAAACAAAGTCGAAGCTGCTTTTTGTTGCTGTCGTTTAATATCTTAAAAGAGGCATTATACTATACAATTTTAAAATCTACAAAATTAGAAACGAAATAAAAAACTTTGTAATCATTTTCTAGCGTACACGGCTAACCCTAACCATTAAACAAAAATAATAATCAAAGTTGTCAACAAAAAAAAATCCCAATCACCTTTTTACCAACCAATGTAACCTATGATCCAATATCTAATGCTTATGAATTATGATATTATATAATATCTACAAAGTTCGTAAAACATTAAAAATGTAAACCTGTTCACCTGTTGTACGCAGATTCAATAGCAAAACAAATAATTAATAATTGAGAAATAATAATATTAAAAGGAATGCTTACTTCACAATGGAGATAAAGGTAAATAGCATGTATTGTCAAATGTGCTCTGAATTAGTAAAGAAATGTAGGTTGTAGCTTTTGAGAAAGTTAGTGACTGTCAATTTGTTCAAAAAATTATAAGTTGCTGATTTGTTTTTTGCTCATAAAAATCATAGATGGTTGATTTCTAACATTCTTTTTTATTGCTTATTTGATGCTTAAATGTCAAACTAAAAGTGAAAATATGAATAGGTGCCTCCAAAAGAGCAAAACAAACTTAAACAAAAACAAACTTAAACAAGAAGCTTTAGATGAATCGCTTAAGGGATCTCTACTAAAGTTATGTTAACTATTCCTGTTAGAGTTGCATATAGTTGGTTTTGTCGAACGAAGTTTTTCCAAATTAAATTTAAGTTCTAAATATTAAATGGATTAGCTATATTGTCAATTGAACAAGATTAATTGCAAGAAATTCATTTTGAAACTGTATATAAAGAGTTTGCATCTAATAAAGCTAGAAAAGTAAACTTTATCTTAAATTGTTAACACGCTAATACAATAGAATTTGTTTTTTTAAAGCCCCAACGATCAACTTTTTAGTCTGTTATTACCGGTCCAAGTTCAGGCATGGGAGGAGGGTTTATACTTTATAACATACTTATGGCTATGGATAGGGCCCCAAATTTATTGGTTTGCTTGGAGCCTCTAAAAGTGTTAAGCCGCCCCTGATTTTGCCCCCACTGACACTTAATCCTGGATCTGCCACTGCGGTATAGTCTTACCCTTTCCACGTTTGGAGAAAAAATCACACCAGAAGTTACTACGTACTAATCTTAGAATTGAGTATTCTTCGTGATGAGAATATTCTTTTTAGACATATATGGCGTGAATGTGAAATAGCATAATTAATATTAACGACGTATGTGCCGACGTATGTGCCACTGCCTTCTATCTTCACAAGTTTATCTCGAACACGTCATCTCAAAGGACAAAGAATAAGAATATATAGGTTTGTTGCCACATATCCTATAAATACCAACATCTATACTGTTAATCATGCAAACCAGTACTTAAGTTAGCCTATACTTGAAAAGAACCAAGCTAGCCCCATCATATATATTATATGGCGCGCAGGGAGAGGGACCCGCTGGTAGTTGGACGCGGAGATGATGTTGATAGCTTCACCAAGTCCATAAACTTTACCGTTTCCTATAACGATAGGGAAGTTACCAACGGGTGCACGCTGAAACCCTCTCAGGTTGTGAACCAGCCTAGGGTTGATATTGGAGGTGACGACCTGCACGCTTTTCACACTTTAGTACGTTTCGTTTCTGTTTCTTTGTTATCTACTTTCTTGAAAATATCTTCTTTCTTGAGAAAGAAGATAACAAAGAAACAGAAACGAAACGTACTAAAGTGTGAAAAGCACGCATGTCCTCACCTCCAATATCAACCCTAGGCTGGTTCACAACCTGAGAGGGTTTTAGCGTGCACCCGTTGATAACTTTCCTATCATTATAAGAAAGGTTTATCGACTTGGTGAAACTATCAACAACATTTACGGAGAAGGCAACAGACTACTACATGACGTTTACGTGGACTACTACCTACATTTACGTGAAGGTAATCTTTTTCTTTTGTCGTTTCTATTTGTTATTATTCGTTTAAGCAACCTCACTGTGAAGAAATATAGATCCTTTCTGGTTTTATATATGTGTTTATTTATATTATATGTATGAAAGCTTATATAATATTTTAGTATTACCATTTTATGTAATAGAATGATTGTTATTTTATTTGAACTTTTAATTAATAGTAACAAAATAATAGTAAAAGGAAATGTACAGTGTGCGCGAATGAAAAAAGTTAAAATTTATATTATGATTTATGAGTTAGTATAAATAAACAGAGATGGCCTCGTAAGTTAAAAGACTCGAGTCCGACCTTAGTCGAGCTTAGGCTCGGCTCGGCTTAATTACATTCTAATTGTGCCACCGGTTAACATGTTCTGGTTCTGTCACTGTATCAAACGAATGTCTTGATTCAACAATTGTTTTAACAAAAGCAATTTTTATAATCGTTTATTTATACCAAATGTGTTTAAACCAGCTTATTATATAAACTAAAAAACATAGAACGATTTTGTAACTGTTTTGTTTCTAATGAACGAGTTAGAAACTGGTTAGTACCTATAAACCATGAAGCTTTAAAAAACAACTTTTAAAATTGTTAACGAGTTATTTTATGTGAACAAATAAAGCTTTAGAAACGATTTTTTAATAGTGGTTATAAAATGATAGGTTCTAAAAACGTTTTATGTCACGTGTAGTTCTCTTCTCTAACAGGCGAGTTAGATATAAGCGATAATAAACTGTAGTTATTGAAAACATGTTTTATATTTTTTTACCTTATGCAAAATAATGGTGAAGAACTAAAGAAAGATGATACAAACAAGTTTTTTGTTTCAATCAATCGAAATGACGTAGTTTTTAAAGGTTTTACATGTAAGTTAGATGCGTAACAACATCATATTCACTTTCCTCATTCTATAGCATTCTAATAATAAATATACATAATTTATCTTATGAAACCTAATATGTTCTTAGTAAAAAATAAATTAAATTAAATTAAATTAAGAAATATACACGTTGCACGCACATACGTCCCGTTTGCGGAGCGCGCATATAAATGTGTGGACACTCGAGGGGCAAAAGTAAAATTGCACTGGTTTTAATGTCATTTTATTTATTTTTGTGAAAATAACGTTAAAAGCGTTGGGTTGACGGTTAATCAAGCATCATGAGCTGGGGATCTCACTATGAGCAGTCTCTCTATTCGTACGTGGTAGAGATAAAACTTGTCTTCATCTTACCCTGCCCAGACCCTACCTTTAGGTGGGATATACTGAGTACGATAATGATGATGATAGCACCTTGCACGCACATCTTGCTCAAATTAAATTCATAGCATGTTTCCTATTTCTGCATTTTGTTTTAGTACTTAAATTTTAGTTGAACGAAATGAAGTAAAAAAAAAGTTGTTGCAAAAGCTATCTTCTTTGTTTTTATTGTTTTAAGAGCTTGACCCCTCTAAGGGTTACCTAACAGAAACTTAAATAACATTGATACGATATATTGCTCGCTGAGGTGTAAATAAAAATTTTCAATGTGGATTTTTTTATATATTTTTGTTTAGCAGGATCCTACCTATGCCATTCTCACCAAGTCACTAGAGATGTTTGTGGTCCAAAACTTAGTTATGATCCACATGGACTATTTTTAGGTCCTTTAAAAAACATACGAGTATTATTTTGAGAGATCAATCACAACAAAGAAACCAAAAATGAACCATACAATCGATTTTGTATGGTGAAACTTGAAAGCACATTAAAAAAAGCATTTCACATATAACAACCAATTTATCACAACATATTATTAATTTAGTTCTATCAAAAACACTAACATACCAAAAAAACTAAATGAAGCAAAATGGATCACAACCACGTGTAAAAATTATTAATCAACATTGAGGACACGACCTAACTATAAAAATCAATCAAGATGACATCCTCTATTACAATATAGACCATGCATTACATTTCTTAACTAATATAACATACATGTATATATATTGATTACTGGGGAAAAAAAAATTGCACACGACATGTACCTCAAATTACTTCAATACCCTTCTCCTTGTACCCGATTTAAGAGAACTCGGTATTATTGATACAGAATCTACACATATTCCACCTTTCGAGTGTGTGCAATCTATTTGCTTCATCGAGAATCTGATTTCAGTAGAAAGATCCGACTCGTTTACAATAAACTCCCCAACAGTGTATTCAATCCAGCAACCGCGTTTATGACAACCATTTATTTCATCTTCAACGCAATCATCTAAAAAACATTCAGTAGATGCTTTTTGACCATCTGATGTTGACAAGTCAAACCTTACGGGTTTTATATCCCAACCGTGCGTGTGTTCAAAATAGCATACACGTCTTCCTAACCTTTTGGCAAATCTACCGAGGTGTATTCTAAATGATATTGTGTAGATGTCGGCGGGGAGATGGAATTTTACATAACCATCGACTTCAAACCACCATATTTGTTGCAAATAAGCTACAATATTGAACCTGCAAACACTAGCAGAACTGATAAATTCTCCTTAATTTAAAGGGACCGTTAATTATTGCTAATTAGTAATTACAACATAGGAATTAAATGAAAGGTCAGAAATCTCTTAAACCAAAGAGTAGAAGAAGAAGAATATCTAGAGGTGAGAATTCAACTCACTTACTAGAATATGAAATGATTGGGATTAGATATTTTATTTATTAACCTACTAAGATCAAATGTGTCAAACTTTAAAAGTTATCTAAAATATGAAACAGGTCGAGCATGTCAGTTACCCAAAGTGTTAATAAACACATTTTCAACCAAGTTATATCTGTTAATCCAAAAAATACATTATGTGTTATTTTTAATCCTGAAACAAACATATTGAAAGAAAGTGAAAGTTTATTTTAAATAAAATATTGTGTTTGATGTATATTGATTTTTGGGCCTGAATTCCAACAATATGACCTTAAAGTATTGCTTTTTTAACCATACTTGGGGGACGGTTCAAATGAGAACTCCTGTTTTTTGCATGAACTCCTGTTTTTGCGAGAACTCGAACCAAACGAACTTCGATTGACCTCATTCCGGCGGCGTTGGAACTGTCTCGTCGAACCCCAAATAAACCATTTTTGGTTTAGCTTTTAAGGGTTTAGATGTTAGTTTTTAAGGTTATATTTTAGTTCATCTTTTTCGTTTATGCTTTAGGGTTTAGTTTTGGGGTTTAGCCTAAGGTTTAGGGTTTAGCTTTATGGTTTTGAAGTTTAGGGTTTAGCTTTCGCATTTAGCTTTTGGGGTTTCGGGTTAGTTTTTTAGAATTTAGTTTTAAGGTTTAGCTTTAGAGTTAGGGTTTTAAGGTTTCTGGTTTGGGTTCAACGAGGCGGTTCCAACGCCGCCAAAATGAACTCAATCGGATTCCGTTTAGTTGATTTCTTGCAAAAATTAGAAGTTCTCATTTGAACCCTCCCCATCATACTTAATATATAAATTAACTATTTATATATCTCTAATAAAATGACTACAAACATTTAGTTGGTGGAGCCGAGTTTGCTCCACGTTAAAAAACCCTAAATAACCAGCTTATTCTACCACATCCAAAAAAATCATGAGATATTACTCAATTTCTACACTTTTTCAATTTAGTATAAACCCTATGTGTGTAACAAGTTCAGGGTTTTAACCAAAATTATAGCAGTTCCATAACAACATTTGTACCTTCAAGTAACATACAATCAAAACCTACAAAATCACAGCACACTTAAATCGGTTTGTAAACTGTAATACAATGTTCCTCTATTGTTATAAATTTTTAGAGGTTTGAAATATTTTATTCAGATATTGTTATATTTGTAAGTCAGTAAACAGATCAAGTGTGTATGCATGTATATGTAGCACGTTTAAAGATACATGTGTTTATAATAAAATGCCATGTATGTAGCTTTCATGTTACCCAATTTATATAGTTTAAGTTGTAGGCTTGTAGCACTATGTATAATATGTAGGTATGCAATAAACTTCAACATCCCTCATGATAAGTTGAGTGATACAACATATCATAATTTTATAAATGTGACACAAACTGCATTTAGTTCTGTCACAAACGTGAAAACAAGGCATCATTTTCATAAGATATGTTCTTTTACTCATTTTTATTAGTTCCTTTGAGTGCAAAAATTGGTCTTGGTTTTGACATGACAAATCACCTCCTAAAATTTTTTATATTGTATCAAGATTACCATTGTAAGTGTGAATTACGTAAGCATAGAGTAAAGATCTAACCTAGATTCTTCAGTATGAACCCAATTCCAGTATCTCCGATCTTCAATTCCAGTTATTGACATTGACTTAGTGGAGATCGACAAGCAAACCCTTCCAGTACCTTTATCCAACCACACTTCCTGCACCATAACATACATCAAATAGCTTAAAGAAAAACCTAATTTACAAGTAACAAAAGCCACATGCTTACCTTATTGCCATCGTCGAACGGAACAGGACGAGAAAGGAGAGCAAATACGTCCTTCTTGCACAGATTCCGGTATCTCTCCGGCGGTAATAAGTCCAGCAGATGTTGGTAGTTATCTGGAAGCTTCGACTCCCATACGGCGTCCGATGAGGCGGCGTCACGGAAAGCACGGTTGAGGCGAGCTAGATTACAGATCTCCGGTGGCGTTAGATACAGAAACACACAAGCAACGCAGCTACCCGGTATATCACCGAGTCCGGGACCGTTGCCTGCGATTTCAGTCAAATTAGACAAAGAGGCTCCCATTTCCGGCGAATATCAACTCATCCTGCCGGCGATGTAGATGAAAGAGTAAGCACAAAGAGAAGTGGGTTTTGATATTCGCAGGGTAGCTTTCCCCTTTTTCTGGTTTTTTTGTAGTGGTATTGAAAAGTAACAAATTTGGTTTTCATGTAATTAAACTCAAAATGTTTTTCATTTTAGGTCCACACGTTATTCGTTATTCCGTTCAAAATTAAGTAAATTAAATCTATTAGTAGATACCTGTACAAAAGTAAACACAATAACCAAAAGATTGTCTATAGTGCAAATAAGGAAATCTGTAAAAATTGGGATGAAATCGGAGTGTTTAGTTGAAATTGGAATGAATTCGTTTACAACTTTATAGTGTGTTTGGTTGGTTAATTTAAGAAAGAAATTGGAATGCAAATAATTACATAATTATCCTCTTTATATAGTTTTGTACTTGAGTGACGAAATGTCTATGGTTGTTTTTTAAACCTGTTTATGAACTTACTTGCGTAAGCTCGTCTAAAAAAAAAATTTAAGCACACGGATTTGGTTACAAGTTAGCTGCCTTTGTTTGGTTTCAAATTAGGTAATATATTTAAGAGATATTGACACGGATGGTTCATGTGTTTTGCTCAAATTTCAGTTTTGGTTCCTGTGATTAAGAAATTACATGTTTAGTTCTATAGTTTGCACCAATGTAATAGGTTTGGTCCCTAAAGCGGATGTCAGTTAAGTTTTCCGTTAAATATTTTAAGATTGACTATAATATCCTTATTGTTTTTAAAATATCAAATTTAAATACTTACATATGAACATTCTAAATTTTTGTACATACTTCGCCCCCATTTTTTTCGTTCTCTCTAATTTCATAGAAGGAATCCATTAATCTTCTCCAACAAAGGATGATGATTCCGCCATTCAAGCTCACCTTTCATGAAAACAAAGAGAGGGATTGAGTTCACAACAAGAAACAATGATAAATAAAGAGATGAAGTGATTCGGCACTCTCGCATCTCCAATCCCTCAATTTGGAGACTATCACCATCGCATCTCACACCATTGTTTCTTTGGCCATCGTGAACCATCGTTGTAGGCACAATCGGCCAAATCCAGCGTCTCCTAAAACTTTCAAGAAAGCTCATATATGAACTGCCAGCGAGATATAGTCAAATCCGCTTATATTAATGACTGAAATCGGGATAAAGAGAGTTGACCGAAAATGAAGATGAATTTTTTAGTCCGGTTGCTGATTACTTGATTGCTGAATCGGCGTCTACGATTTGAAGGTTTGGTAAAGGCACATGGGGTGCCTACGTTGATGATATTTAAAATGAGTTCTTATATAAATATTAAAATTTGATTTCTTTTACAAGATAAATGTGCTTTAATCAATCAAAATATATTTAACGAATTTAACTGGAAAACTTAAATGGCATCCATTATAAGGACCAAAGATGTTACATTTATGTAAATCTATTAGACCAAACTTGTAATTTCTTAATCTTAAGGACCAAAACTGAAATTTAAGTAAAGAACATTCGTACAGTTAATTCTAAATTTAAATTCTTAGTCCTTGAAGTCCAATAATATTTTCTTCCAACCGAACAGCCCATAGTTTCGTATTTCTAATTTAATATTAGTATCAATCTGGCATTTGGGCCATACCAAGTACTAATTTTGGGTTTTAAACAATCTAGAAGTAATCTTATCTTGTTCTTCTTCCATAAAAAACTTATGCAAAAGAAAATTTCAAAAAGAGGGTTCATGGCCAAAAGTGACCAGATAATATCCAACATAAAACAGATTTACCAAGTTCGGGCAAAACCGGGTAACATAACCTACGTCCAATGGCAAAAACCGAATTAAAGAAAAAGTATGACAAAAAACAATCCGCAAATTTTAGAAGTCTAACACATCCTCAAAATCTAGTAAGGTTCCACCGGCTTGCGGAAGTTTGCTCCAGCATAAACAGCTTCTGATCCAAGCTCCTCTTCAATTCGCAAAAGCTGATTCCAGAAACAAAAATTGTTTGAATTTAGTTACTAAAGCTCGTAAGAAATAGTAAAATAACCATTTTCTAACTTATATTAAACAACATGTGAAAAAAGGAAAGTAAAATCAACCTGGTTGTACTTAGCAAGACGCTCAGACCTGCATGGAGCTCCAGTTTTGATTTGACCCTGGTAGATTCCATTGTGTAGCAATAATAAGTATCAACAAATAAAACTCAAGTTTTAATCTTTATGGGTATCATTTTCAATCCATTTCCTAGTTTCTACAAGTGCAGATAATTACCGTTGCCAAACCCACAGAAAGATCAGCAATGAAGGTGTCCTCTGTTTCTCCACTGCAACATGACAAAACCGTAAATTTCCCTTCATTATCATACAAAAAATGTATATGTATATACAAATGCATACGTTATATATAAAACTAAATTTTCATACCTGCGGTGACTAGCCATGACACCCCAACCAGCATGTTTGGACATTTTCACAGCTTCAATACTCTCGGTCACAGACCCAATTTGGTTAACCTAACATATGTAACCATTAGATTTTTTGTTTATATGATCTGTCATTTCAAAAAATAATAAAAAATGACTAAATTATATACCTTAAGAAGAAGAGCATTGCAAGTCTTCTCATCAATTGCCTTCTTAACTCTCTGTAAATATATATCGAGAAAGGTCAAACTACAGGGTAATCTTTGCAGCAAAAAACATGACATATATATCACGTAGTCATGCATATAACAGTGGGTTTAATAAAAGAGATTAAAACAAGGGATGAATCTAACCGTTGGGTTGGTGACCAAAAGATCATCACCCACAATTTGTACTTGTTGACCACATTCAGCGGTCATCTTGGCATAATGTTCCCAGTCATCTTGGTCAAATGGATCCTCAATTGAGACAATAGGGTACTCACTCACAAACGACTTGTAAAGATCTTTCAATTGTTCTCCTGAAATCTTTTCTTTTCCATCATTGTTCTGCATAAATTATTCACCAAAAAATGAGAAAACGATTATAGATCATGAGATCCATATAAGAACACACCGTGAGAAATTTTTACCTCTTCTTTGAAGTTCAGATCATATGTTTTGTCCTTCTCGCCATAAAATTCAGAGGCAGCAACATCCATTCCAATGACAACCTATAAAAATAACACATTGAAAGGTAATTTGTAAAGTCAGTATATTTTTATCAAACCACGAAATCTTATTGTTATAACGTAAATTTTAGATGTTAGATTTTATTTTTTGTTAATAGCTACTTGCACTCTATTATATATTTTAATACAAATTTTACGTAACTTTACAAGCTATTAGATGTCTATGTATAAAAATATATGTGTTAGTACTTGGTATATTTGCATATCTGTCCAGAATTAACAGACTATATAAAAATTACAATTTAAGTCCTTCGTATTTATGTCAAAATAGTCCCAACTTTATTTTATCAATTTATTTGCCCATTATTTTATGCAATTAACTTTTTACAAGATTACAAAATACTTTAAGGTTTAATTTCTAAGTTAATAATTTGGTCAGAAGTTTATGCTAGAAAAAAGTGAATTGGTTATCTTGCAAAACCTGAAGC
The DNA here is from genome assembly GCA_009936405.2 of Stevia rebaudiana. Lineage (NCBI taxonomy): Eukaryota > Viridiplantae > Streptophyta > Magnoliopsida > Asterales > Asteraceae > Stevia > Stevia rebaudiana. The sequence goes on from WOUH02000036.1 coordinate 7,221,017, forward strand.
ATATATAGAATTACCTAAAAGTTGAATTTATATAAATTACCTTGTCTGTGTATCCAGCTTTAGCGATAGCTGTCTTCAGCAACTCAAGACCCTCCTTGTTTTCCTGAGCACAAAAAGTAAAACTTTTGTTAAAAAGACAAACAAATAGAAAATATAACGAATGTTAACATGAACCCACGATTAACCTGAATATTGGGAGCAAATCCACCTTCATCACCAACATTAGTTGCATCCTGACCATATTTCTTCTTAATCACAGACTGCAATCAGAGAATCAAAAGCAAATCATAAGCCTTAACTCGTCAAATCACAGAACAATTAGCCAAAGATTTGACACTCGCGTTCAACTCACCTTCAAGTTGTGATAAACTTCAACCCCCATCTTCATGGCTTCCTTAAAGCTGGAGGCACCAATTGGGAGAATCATAAACTCCTGAAAAAATAAGCATGTGAGAATTGTTTCTTGAAAAGAACTCTGAATTACAATAAATCAATAAGATGTAACTGTAATTAAGAGTATACCTGCATGGCAAGCTTGTTTCCTGCATGCGATCCACCATTAATGACATTGAACGCGGGTACTGGCAAAACAAGGTTCTTGTTACCAGCCAAGTTGGCAATATGCTGCAAGCAGAAGTTTTCCAGTTAATCAAAATAATTAACAGTAATCTTCAGCAAGTGAAGACAATTATTAATGACTATAATTATAATTATAATTACCTTGTAGAGTGGGGTTTTGAGGACACTAGCACCCGCCTTGCAAACTGCAAGAGACACTGCCAAGATGGCGTTTGCACCAAGCTAAACAAGATAAATAGTTCATCGATAAGTATCAATCACATTAACAATTAGCAAATCTATACGCATTAAGCAAATAACTGTTCAAGCCACGTGTCTATTTTGAGCTCAAGATTTCTTTTTCCTACTTTTATTTCATCTTTCATGATCTGTTTCTTTTCTTCCGCGACTGATATTTACTTATTTAGTATTTCCTTCATTCAACCTTTTATTTCCCATTTCACCCTTTCAATAACAAAGCAAATGGAATCAAATATTACCTTTTGTTTGCACCAGCCCCATTCATTTTGAGTTCCGTCAAGTTGTTGAACCATGAAATTATCAATACCAGTTTGATCAGTTGGGTCCTAAAAAAACAATATTTATTCATATGAGTTATCCCCTTCAATTGAATCACTAGTCTTATATAACATCACATCAATATCAAGGATTGAGCTGAGGTCATAAACAAACCTTGCCAACAAGAGCAGGACCAATAACCGTGTTCACATTTGCAACAGCCTATTTAAACAAAGCAAAAGTAAGATCACATCAGCATCTGATTCTTTTATCTCATGAACAAACAAAGAGTATCAACATCACACCTTGGAGACACCTTTTCCAAGGTAATCTGAACCTCCATCTCTCAGTTCAAGAGCCTCGTAAATACCTAAAACACATAATCATGCGTTTTGTTCAACATGCAACCGCGTGATAAATAAAGAAACATGCATTTGGGCAGATCTTACCTGTGGATGCACCACTAGGTACAGCAGCTCGGGCCAAAGTGCCATCGGAAAGAGTAATATCCACCTATATCACATATAGTATTAATCTATTAGCAAAAAAATGACATACAAATAGTAGTAGCATTACTCGTCGATTTAATCAACGAAACTCGAATCAATAATAGATCCAAAAGGTCAAAAACAAGTTAAAACCGATCGCAGAAGTCGATTCAATAACAGATCCATATCTATAACAAGATTTTAGCAATGCATCAAATAACTGAAAGCTAAAATTAGCGAAAGTCGTCGATCAAGCATGGAAATTACTTTAGCAACAAAATCTCAAAAACAACAAAATGTTCAAAGATCTATGGGTAAAAAACCAACCTCAACAGTAGGATTGCCTCTGCTGTCAAAAATCTGTCGAGCCTTAACTGCCTTGATGGTCGCCATGAAATTAAGATCTGAGAAAATTGATAATTTTGGGAGAAACGAACGCAAACAGTGTGCTTTTACGAGTGGTAGGTCGGATCAGCGTTATTTAAAGACTGCAAAACTGATGCTGAGTGAATATGCGGGTTTGATTTACATACCACCCCTTGAAGTTTAGTAGGTTTTGCATTCTGGTCCTAAACCGATCTTTTTGACTTTTCGTTTATCTAAAAGGTCACGCCTTCGTTGTTTGAATGTTTGGTTTAAGTTTGGATATGCCGCCAGCCCCCACCCCCTTTTGTTTTCTTCACCTATCCACATTTTAGGGTTACGTGTGAACAAGATCCGTCCTGAGAACTTTCAAAATTTATGTGGCTCGGGGCAAGGACAAAAACTAGGCCCCTAAAAAACAAAGTCAGACAATTTTTTGTAGGAATCAAGTGTTCAACGGTATGTGCTTATTGATGTAATGGGTTATAAGTATAATCTGGTAGGTAGACTTAGATCAAATTCTAATGTGATTAATTGATTAAAATGTATTCAAACTTTGAAACTTTCTAGTTGATGTTAATTACATGTTTTACTCTATAAAGATATTATATATAAACATATTTGAAAATTTTGGGCCCCTAAAAAATAGGGGTCCTAGGCGATCGTTCACCTTATCTTCCCTTTCAAACCGACCGACGTGAAGGGAGTATTAGTTTTTGTTTATTCCCTCTTAGTACATGGTAATCGTTTGGTTTCAAGAAGCAAACATAACTTGATATGAGAAATAATCAAGTTTGAAGAAGCCAACATCACTTTATATGAGAACTAATAATTTGGAAAAGATAAGGATGAAATATGTTTTATTTATGTCTTGTTCACTTCAAAGTGCCATGTCACGCTCTCATTAACGGTGGTAACTTC
>WOUH02000036.1:7232242-7246420 GCA_009936405.2 Stevia rebaudiana
ATAAGAAACAAAGTAAAAACTGTTTCAAAATTAAAAACTAGAAATGCATTAAAAACTAGAAATGCTGGCTATGGGGTTCGAACCCATGCGCACTCGTGTGCAGAAGATCTTAAGTCTTCCCCCTTAACCACTCGGGCAAACCAGCGAATGAATTTCCCCTCTACGACTTATTAATTAACTCTTCATCTATTTATTTGCTTAATACTACTTGTTTTATTTAGTTCATAACAGGCGATCAATCGAACCGCAGGTCTTTCAACATAAACCCTAACCCTAGGACGACAAATCTTCTGATATTGACGATGGCGGAGCATTTGGCGTCGATTTTTGGTACAGAAAAGGACAGAGTGAATTGCCCCTTTTACTTCAAGATCGGTGCTTGTCGTCATGGTGATCGATGCTCCAGACTTCACACCAAACCCAGCATCAGCCCTACTTTACTGCTTTCGAACATGTATCAACGGCCTGATTCCATCACTCCTGGCGTTGATCCTCAGGGTCAACCCCTTGATCCTCGCAAGATCCAAGATCATTTTGAGGTTCTAATTCTTCGATTTTAATATTATTTTGGTTTTAATCTGGTTCCGTTAAATATGTTATGTTTTTCTTCTCTCATGTCATGAAAGTCGAACAAAGATAGGCTTTTTGTGTTGCATGATCTGAATTGTTCTTCAATTTCAGATTTTTCATCTCCTGCGGTACCATACGAACAATTTATGTACTGGAATTTGTTTTGTTGCAACATTCTTTTGTCTCCTGCGTTCTCTTCTTTTATTCAATGATCTATGTTAAGTAGCTGGTATTATGAAATTTATGATGTGGATTAGACTGACATATGAAATGGTCACTACTTAGAGTTTTCTTCCTCACCTTAGCTTAAATGTGCAATTGCAGGATTTTTATGAGGATTTGTTTGAAGAGCTGAGCAAATATGGGGAGATTGAAAGCCTAAACATATGTGATAATTTGGCTGACCACATGGTATATGTTACTTCACATGGAAGTGATTAATTTTATTTATATTTTCATTTCTTTTACTATTTCAGATTCTTGTTTTATTACCTTTTCTTTTTTATGAGCAGGTGGGGAATGTGTATGTCCAGTTTAGAGAAGAAGAACATGCTGCAGCTGCTCTTCAGAATTTGACTGGAAGGTTTTATGCAGGTAAACATCGGTTTTTTTAATTATTAACCAACTAATTTATGTTTCAAGTTTAGTAGATTTTTATTTATCCAATTATGAATTTAAATTAAAGTTATCTTGTTGTGCCTAATTTAAAAGTAATATATATTCATAGGTCGACCCATCATTGTGGACTTCTCTCCAGTGACTGATTTCCGTGAAGCTACATGCAGACAGTATGAAGAAAACGTATGCAATCGTGGTGGTTACTGCAACTTTATGCATTTAAAAAAGATTGGCAGGTCAGTTTGTTATTGCAGCTTGTTGTAGGTATTACTATAGGTGGCGTTTTAAGCAATTTACATAAATGGGCCTTTTATTTTATCTCTAATGGGTCAAATGATTTAACTAAATAAGGATACGTGTTGAAAGATACTCGAAATGAATAATATGAATAAAGACTCCTTAACCAGTATACATAAAAATGAATTAGATTATTATTGTTTAGATGGGTTATTGGGTCAAAACCGGGCTGGACCAAAATTGAAATTTGGAATACTTAGACCGAGAATCATAATTAAACTGGACTGTAAAGGGATCATCAATTACGATCATTATAGTTTTTAGTTATAAATACAAAAAGACGTTTCAATTTTTAAAAAAAGAAGTCACAGAGAAAGCGGTGGTGTTTGGTTTAGAGTCAAACCAAGATCGAGTTTTTAAGAAATACTGCAGCAAAAAAAGTCGTATGAAAACTTTAGAAATGAAGACTGAGGAGGATGGCACTGGTTTAGATTTTTGGTTTTGTCAGCGTGTGCCTGTTTTACTACACCCCTGATAACAATATAATTTTTTATTTGATTTGATTTTCACTCGATGTTTGATTTTCTCATATCATTTACAGTTGTCATATTAAGGGAAATCGAGTGAAAATCAAGTGTAAATCTGTGATGATTAGGCTACCGGAGCTGTCATGAAAATAAGTTAAAGTGAAGATTGCTATTGGACAATTTTCTAGTATGAATTATTATCAGCCAATGTGTCATAGTTTGGATTACTAAAATCCAATTTCTCTATAACTTTTGCATCCATTTTTAACAAATTAGTTATTAATAATTAATCAAATTAAATAATCAAGTGTATATTGGCTGGCTCAATCTGACCCAACTGTTTTTAACAAATACCAAAATATTATCCATTTTGCGACCCTGTTTTTTTTTTTTTTTTACTTTAATCTCATTAATTGTTGACCATTCATCTCAGAGAACTGAGGCGACAACTATTTGGTAGAAGCCGAAGAAGGAGAAGTCGAAGTCGGAGCCACAGTCCTCAGAGACACCGCGGTTATGAAGAGTGCGGTAGCCGTGGTTCAGGAAGAAGAGGCGATCATTCAGATCATGATCACCGCCACCATCATGACACCGACAGGGACCGCGGTGGTAGGAGGACCAAAAGCAGGAGTCCAGGCCCAAAGAGAAACCGAAGCCCGGTTAGAGAAGGAAGTGCTGAAAGACGAGCTAAGATTGAGCAATGGAACCGTGAAAGAGAGCAAGCGGACTCCCGCCCGAAAACCGCCAATGATGACAATGCTGCTTCACCAAATGGAGATCAGGATTATCATCACTGATCAAAGTTACACTATCTGGTTTGTTTTTTTCTCTCTCTTTTTTTTTTACTTTTATGTTATTGCATTATTTCGAGATATGGTTTTAAACTTTTAATTTAGGCTAAATTGGGTTTGGGTGAAAGTAGTATCTGTTTCTGTACATGAACCTTTTTGAAAGAATGTGGGAAAAATAAGTAAAGAAAGAAGAAAATAACACGCGTTTTTTTTTAGTTTTTTTCTTTTTTATACGTCTACGTTTGGAAGAAATGGCTTACTGCCGGCTTTCCGCTGTGCAGGAGTACAGGGTGCGGTGGGGTCACTAGCCAAATGTCTATTTTCTCCTTTCACTCATTCCCCTTTTAAGGAAATTGAATAAATATTACAGGGAAGACATGTGAAGAAAGGATCACTGCTACGCTTGATTGCATAATATACACCATAGGGTTAATTGCATAAAACAAGTAACCAACTTTGGTCAAAATTTGACTTTTTAAAGTCTGTCCATTACAATCCTTTTTTTTTTTGCTACATGGGGTCATTTGAGGGTTTTTTTAACGATTTCTAAAAAAATTGCTTCATAATTCAACTTTGTAGAAATGCAACAAATAATTTTTGGGTTTAAGATGGGAAAAAACTTGTGATGTTGGCGTCTCTTGTGATAATTAATTATCAAAGTACTGGCCACGGTTTTGTTTTGTAAGGTTAGGTTATCACAGGGTTTTTGCAGGCCAGATTATATATATATATATATATATATATAAAATGTTTGATAATATCAGATGGGAGGAGTTGCAAATCACTGGTACAAAACTTTTGAGTGGAGTATGGTAAAACCATTTGTTATATTAAATGTGGATATTTAAAAATAAAAATAAAAAGTAAATGTGATCTTACATGAGTTACTAGTTTTGCAGGTTCAGGTATCCCTGCATCAAGGATCCGGTCTTATTATTGCAGCTTACGATAAATTTTGTATACAGGTTGACTTTCCTCATTCAGGGTTGCTGTTTGACTACATATTACAAATGTTGTGTGGGGACGGAGTTGATCTGAAGATCGTGTGGCTGTAAGACGTGGTTCGCTTATTGTTGATTTTCTGTTTTCGTGTGTGTTATTTTGTGAAGAACCGGTTGTTGAACCTAAAGATTGTTATTCCTTTTTTTTTAATGTTTTATTGGAATTTTAGTTTATATTGGTTGATAGTGCTTTCACTTTGTGTCAACTAAATGTTCTTATGCAATTTGTTTGTATGGTGGTTTGAAAAATTTACTAGCTTTTTTGGGCTCTGGGTATATTGATATGTATTTGTGCACTTTATCCACAAAATGTTAAATCCCTTGGTTTGTCTGGCTTGATATTTATATAAAGTCGGTTTTCATGGTTTACAAGTATCATAATAGAGAACAATAATAACTGTAGTTTGAGGGGAAGTTGGTCTTGTTTGAGAGGAGGCGGCTTGATCCAACCATACATTCCGATCATGTCAAATCAAATGTATTACTATCAACTGCCTCAAACTCAATTTCCATATGGGTATGTTGTACAAGATCAACAAACTTTTTTACTTGTTTCAATCCCGGTACAAAAACGTGCCACAGCACATGTCCAGTGGCCCCTTGATTTTTTTATGACTTAGACGAGAAGAAGATTTTGTACATGTAACACAACCTCTAAATGAGTATGAAGTGGGTGCAGATTTTGTAGGCGACGAAGAAGACCAAAACGAAGATGTGGAAGAAACTGAGAAGACTCAAAAGTTCAAAAGGTCGAGCCGAGCGTCAAAACTGGACCGGTGATCAAGAAGTTGCTTTGTGTGAAGCATGAATTCATATTTTCGAAGACAAGAAAGTTTTCTTGTCAGAAATCAACAAACAAAAGGAGGTTTTTGAGGTCGGGTGCTTAAGCACTACAACAATGTCGCGGGGTGGAAGCAATTGAACAACTCATCAACTTAATTCAAAATTAGGTTCGTTAAACACACTAATGAAATGGTTTAACGGATGTTACATCCAAGAGGTATATTTTTTATTTTTAAAGTTTGAAAAATAATAATTATCAAATTTCAATCTTTGTTGAATAATTATTATTTTTAATTATATGAGCGTCTACATTCTAGTGGTGCCTTTGATACGGACATGATGAAGAAAGCGATGAATGATTTTCAAAAGAAGCATAAAGTCAGCTTTAATCACATCGTAGCACCTAGTTGTGAAGACCAGGGTAAATGGCTCTAAGTCTCATTGATGGCAAAGATAGCTCGGGCCATTCTGGAATGAAAAGAAAATCATCGGATTCCGGCAATGCATCTAGAAAAAACGACCTTCATTATCACTTCCGGACCCAAACGAAGATCCAACACCAACAAGACCCAATCCAAAATGAAAATGAGTGATGATATTTGAAAGAAGTGACATCACCACTTATGATACTTGAGGATACTTGTGAAGTGGCTATTGGTTAATGTGAGAGTACTTAAGGGTATTAGAAAGGGGCACCCCCTCCCTTACTTATGCATAAATAATTTGAGTGAAGAGGGTTAAGGTGTTCATGTATTGATTATGAGGTTCGGTGAGGGTTTAAATAGTGATGAGGTGGTGGTGATTCGTTGTTGGTAATGGTAGTAGAAATAGACGGCATAAAGGTCTTATAGGAAAAAAAATTGACGACAGGGTTAACGTAATTCACAATAATCAGAAAACCATGGGGACTTAGATTGCAAAATATACACGATAAGAACGCATGATAATAAAAGTGACCTAAACCACATGCACTCAAATTGCATTTTACTCTAAGGCTATGTTATACATGTGTGATGGTGGGTACCCGCCATGCAGGCACCATGCATGGAAGAGTGTGTGCTCACTTGGGGTGAGTGGAATGAGGTGTAATGGATGAGTGAAGACTGAGGACGAAGAAAATAAGTAAAAAGTAGACAGTTAAGGTGTTATATTTTAATTAGTTGGAATATAAAAAAAAAACATTTGAGGTTTCTGACAAATGAGCAGCATCACTTCCCCTCTCTCACGCCCTTTGTCACCCGGGACCGACGCAGTGTTTAGGGACACGACCAGCTGAGGCCTGAGGTGGCCGCCGGCCGCCCCAGGTGGCAGGTGCCCATAACACCAGATCTAATTATTTTCGTACTTTCATTTGTCAGGCTGAATAGCATGGGCCGTTGGAGGTTCGCAAATGGGCTTTGAGCTGAACTTCTTTCCTATTTTCCGAACCTCCGATCCTTTCTATTCATATTTGTCCCGACATAAACCAGACGCAAACGAGATAGCTAGATTCACATCAGGAGCATGGCATGACGATGGTGATCAACGAAGCATTGATCTCTCTTCTTATAATTTGTCAATCAATCGATCATCTCGGCTAATCATTTCAGCTTCAAGATCTTTCAATTGTATTTTATTTTCGTTTTTTGTTTCTTTTTTTATTGTTCAGAATTTGTAATCGCCGATAGCTAGGGTTAGGGTTGTCTGTTTTGTTTTCCTTTTGTTGAAGACTCGTATGCGAGTTTGTATCGGTAATTAGCTTTGTAACAATCCAATTGTAAACATATAATTAGCTCGTTATTGTTGTATGTTTTTGTTTTGATCTGGCGGGGTGAAACAATGGAAATGGACAGCACTTCTCGTGGTAGACCATTTGATAGATCATCGAGAGATCCTCCTTCGATGAAGAAACCTCGATTACTAAATAAATTAGAAGAGAGAACGTTTATTCGCAGCAGTAATAACATTTCTAACGGTGGTGATGGCCGGCCGGTTGTTCAACGGCAACCGGCGTTAGGGTTTAAGCCGGCTGCAGAGAGAGATAGAGAGTCAGAAAACAGTGATTCAACCAGAGGTTATCAACCACAATCGCTATCACAATCGCAGCTGCAACAGCAGCAACAGGAGCTTGTGAATCAGTACAGGACAGCACTGGCTGAGCTGACTTTCAATTCAAAACCTATCATTACTAATCTCACTATCATCGCCGGAGAGAATGTGCATGCTGCAAAAGCCATAGCCGCCACTATCTGCAATAATATTCTTGAGGTGATGATTTTGGTTTCCGTATTAGAACGAGAAAAATGTCTATAGAGTTATGGTTAGTCTCATGAGCTGATAAAATTTAGTCCTCTAAAAGAAAATGTAAAATTGTAATTGGATTTTTGATTAGTTGATTTATATGAAATGGGTTCCATTTTTCCAAACCATGTTGGTGCTTTTACGAGTGTATATGTGATCAAAATGAATCCAATACAAGTATACTACCACAACTAAGAGATATATTCTCTTAATACATTTATTCTCAAATATAAACAATATATTCTAATAGATGGGATATGTTGGTTATCAGAACCAGAGCAACTGTATCCTGGCTATTAGCCTATTATCCTTCTGGGATGAGTTAATACTTTATTTGTTCATCGATGGCTCCTAAACAAGGAATGAAACATCAATTTAGCTTTTTATTTTTTCATGGATGGATCTTTTGTGTGTTTGAGTTTATTCATAGTATATTTACCATGACTTCACTGCTAAATAATTCTGTAAATTAGCTTAGACAATATATAAAGTCCCTTCTGCAAAGATAGTAGATGTGCTTGATGAATGTGAAAGCTGAGAGTTTTGTTTATAAAGTATACCAGAGTTGTTGGTCTTTTCTGGTTGGTTATAATCTTGTTGAAATGGAAGTTCTTGGTTTTGATATTTGTCGCTAATAAAATACACAAATTATCTTGATGCATAACTTGAATTAGTTGTAACTGTTGTTGACTTGAAAAATTGTATTTAGGTTCCCAGTGATCAAAAGCTTCCATCACTATACCTTCTCGACAGTATCGCAAAGAATATTGGCAGAGATTACAACAAATACTTTGCTACCAGACTACCTGAGGTTAGATTTTTAGTCACCAGAAGTGCCTTTACTTTCTTCAATCAAGTGGTTTTGTTTATTCTCTAATTAAATAAATGCCTTAAAGATTAGAAAAATAAGCATAAATCGTTATTTTTTTTTATTATTTTGTATTTCTCCGATGTATACATAATGCTACTTAAATAAATTTATGCTTAAGTGTCAGCATTTCTCCTACATTTCTCAATCCATCTAAATGAGTGTTTGAAAATTACTGAACCGTTTAGTTACTATTTAAAATAATTTATGATCACGCGTGTTTCGTTTAATTTTAAAGGTTTCTGATCATGTATGATATCTTCAAGTTTGTTGTTAGTCATATGGATATTAATTATCACTGGTTAGTTGCTCCCTTGGGTGGGTGTTTTAGGTTTTCTGCAAGGCATATAGACAGGTTGATCCAACACTACATTCTGGCATGCGACATCTTTTTGGAACTTGGAAAGGCGTATTTCATCCTCAATCACTGCAGCTTATAGAAAAAGAACTTGGTTTTCAATCAGCTGCAAATGGATCATCATCTTCTTTAGAGCCTGAATCACAGCCTCAACGCGCTGCTCGTAGTATTCATGTAAATCCAAAGTATTTGGAGGCAAGACAGAGACTCCAACAGTCAAGTATGGTAAGGAGCTTATTAGAAAATCTTATGTTTTTCCTTATCAACATGGTTTATATTTCCTAAAAAAACTGATGGATTTTTCCTTTAATAATTTATTTTCCTAGTTAAATGAGTTTTTTGACAAGTAATTAGCAGCAGTGTTGTAAAATTCGCTTGGCGCTTATTCAGGATTTTTGGGGATTAATCGATTATATATATATATATATATATGTATACACACATTTTTGACCTATTTTGATCGTTTTCTGAATAATTAGCAGTAGCTGTTAAAAAGCAAATACAATTTTGTTAAAATGTTGAACAATGTGATTATTTATCATAATTTTTGAACAATGTGATGAAGGAAAAAGCTCCAACTAGTGATACAAACCTTATTAACTCACTTGAGGATACTGACAGACAAGACAGAATATCTGCCAATATTACTTTTATGCGACCAACCACAAATCCTCTGCTTAAGGTAAATGTATGCTACTTTATATTTGAAATTATAATAATTCTTATACATTTACAACGGTGTTGCTTTAAGAAGTAAAAATTTTGCAGAACATACAGCAGGCACAAAGAAATGTGGGGAGTGTTACACGTGAGAATGAACGCGCATCGTATAATAATATTGAATCAAATGAAATAGTTAATGAGCGTGGATTTGGCAGTTCTTTGTATGGACCTGGAAGCAATAGTACAGAAACCATATTGGGTCAAAGAAATGGCTTTGAAAAGAAGCACGATTTCCCTAATTTTTCAGCCAAGAGATCTGCAAATGCAGATCTCATAACACAACCTACAAACAATGTTGCAAGTGAAAGATTTGGTGATTTAAATAAGAGCTGGAAGAATTCAGATGAAGAGGAGTATATGTGGGATGGAAGAAACTCGCGTATGCCGAATTCTGTTAAATCTGGTGGTGGCTCCAAGAGAGACCCTCGTTTACACCCCATGCCTGAAAAGCCGGTAAGTTTTAAAAAAAGTAAAATGTTGTAGTAACAAGTTGGGGGTTTGTGCTTTTAATTTTGTAGTGACTTTGGTTATAAAGACTAACTTTTGTTAACTTTTTTGTTAAATTAGGAAAATGACCAAAATACCCTTTGACTTTTGACCATTTTCTCTGACTACTAAAAGAGTCAAAGGGTATTTTGGTCATTTCATTCCATCTTAATGGTAGTTAGAATTAATACCCAAACTCGTTACAGAATTGAAAACAAACCCCAAACTTGTTACTTTTTTGCTCACTACCCAAACATGTTAATTTACCCAATCCATAGGGACCATTCATGTAATTTACTCTATCTTAAATGTGGTTCATGTCATAAACAAAAAGATTTGCTACTTATAAAAGTAAAGTAGGAGCAGAATCTGTCATCCAAACATCGAATTCTGGCTACTTCCATTCAACGTATTAGAAGATTTTGTTCTATTTATGTATTAATTTTTTTTTATATATGCATGTAAAACTTGTTGCAACTCCAAACTGAGGATATATATTTAAACTTTGCAGGGTTTAGAGAAGAATTACCTCCAAAAATCACAAGGGACACAAAATGTGGAATCAAGGATTGATAGAGAAGCTTTATTCGAGTCACTATTTGGAGATCACAAAGATGACGATCATATTAGACAGCAAATGACACCAGTAGTAAGGTCACAATTGTTGTCTTTCAAGGGGATATCAACATCTGTTAACTCCATCTCAAAGTCCCCTTTGCAGCCACAAATTGGGCCCTCGGGCCCAGTTGGGCTTCCACTTAGTGCAATAACGGGCCAGCAACGGCATAATTCAAGTAGAACACTGAATAATATTGCGGGTCAAGATGGTAAACCAGCTCTAGTTCAAGGACAAAAGCTTGTTAGTCAGTCTCATCGCGATTCGTTTGATACGCGTGTTTCTCAAAAACCCCAGATGCAGCAGCCATTACATACAAAAAAGCATGAAACGTCTCAATCTTCAGATTTAAAGATCTATGTTGATGTGAACACATCGATTGGTTCATCTTTGGATCGTATTAAATCACATGATAGTATATTGGTTTCTGCATCTAATTTGCAAAACGAAGTAGATTTGCCACCTGTCACGAGTCTTTTGAGTACTCTGGTCGCGAAGGGTTTGATCTCTGCATCAAAGGATGATTCACCATCTGACCAAACCCCGATTAGACATGTAAACCCTAAAATTGATACCCCGGTAGTTTCTGCACTCGTACCAAAAAAGACGAAAATACCCCTCACGGATGACAATCAATCTCCCTCTAATTCTGCTGTGAAAGATATTACCATGGATATTGAAGATGTAAAAAGTGTTATTGGTTTTGAATTTAAGCCGGATGTGATTCGGAGGTCACATCCTGCGGTTATCAGCCAACTCATAATTGATGAACTACCGCATCAGTGTAACATATGCGGGTTAAGGTTCAAACTTGTAGAACTTTTCAACCGACACATCGAGTGGCATACACTTAATAAACCTGAAATAAATGTTCTTAATAAACCATCAAGAAAATGGTTCATAAAATTTGACGACTGTGTTGACAACAAGAAGTCTGAAGCGCGGTCTAGTGGTGATCAGACTATAGGTCAAGTTCAGATTGACGGTGAGCAGATGGTGGTTGCTGATGAAAGTCAATGTGTGTGCATTTTGTGTGGTGAGTTGTTTGATGATTTCTACAGTCAAGCAATGGAAAAATGGATGTTTAGAAAAGCTGTGTATTTTAACATTAAAGATGGGAGTGTTGGTGATACTTATGGTCCCATAGTTCATGCACATTGTATATCAGAAAATTCACTTTCTGATTTGGGTCTACCCGGTGATGTCAAAAGAGTAAGTTTTGTTCAAATTTCATTAAAATTGTATTATCGTTATTTGTGCTAAACTAATTATTGGGTACGCAATAATATAAGCTGCGTATAACATAAGGTAGCACTACAAAACAAGAAGTCCATGAGTGGCAAGTAATTTTTATTGTGTACTCATAACCTCGTAACCTCCTTTTTTTATTAAAGGCTAATAAAATTATAATAATCCAAATTATGACCCGTTGCATACAAGCAGTTTGGACTATGATGATCCACCAAACTTCACATTTGTAGCCAAGGGTAATTGTAGCATAATACACTTGATTTCCACTTGATTTCGCCTGTACGTTTTTCCATTTTTTTCACGATCATCATTGTGATCAAATTAAGTGGAAATCTAGTTAAATCGATGATGATTATGCTACTTGGGTTGTCCTTGACAACGACAGTGGAAGTTGGAATTATCATTGACTAAATGCAAGTATGGATTATTATTAACCAATGTGTCAATAGTTTGGGTTATTAAAATCTGATTTGCCTATATTAATTTAACAAATATATATTATTTTTTTTTTAAATAAAATGATTTTGGAGACTTTATTATATGCAATATAGAATTATAGATGTACATTAGGAAATTATTTTACCTGATTTGGTCGAATTTATGGATACTACATGATTGTCTTACTTATCTTATGGTATGATTCTATACTGTTTTTGACTTTCAGGAAAGCGAGTGATGCTTACATGTCAATGCGTAGACCATTATATGATGATGCCGAAAACGGGTAAAACCAGGTTTGGTATTTTGTTGCAGATACATCCTTAGTTTATTACTTGTAGGCGCTGCAGGAAATAGATGCGTCATTTGTTTTCTGAGTTTACTTTTTTTGTTCAACATGTGATAGAAAGAAAAGTAATACATCTCAAATGGTCTTGCACCATATTTTTACTCATCAACATAGTGGTCTTTTATCTTTTGGATGTTTTTTCTTTTAGTTTTTGGTTGGTTTGACAAACTTCATTATTCGACTTTCTTTTTTTTAAAAAAAAAAAAGCAAAACTGGCTGCAAGTTCCAGCATCCTGCAACATGAGAGAAGGCAATGTGTGTAATGTATCTGAGTTGCTGAAGACATGAGTTGTAATCATAGAAATATATACGGTTTCGGTTTGTGTTCCTACTTATGTGTTCATCGAAGTTAAAGCACCATCTAATGCTGTTTTAGTACTTGTGTTATTCTATACATTTATGACCTTGTGATCGATTCGATAATTTGTTTGATTTATTTTTTATGCTTATGAACTATGTTAATGTATGCATTTGAGATTGGAAATTGGTTGCTTTTGTGTCAACATGATCTGTTTAAGAAGAAAGTTCTTGTGAACGTGAGTCTCTACCCTTGAGTTTCCAGATAGCCGCCGTTGGGTCCAAATGCTGTTTTTTTTTTTTTTTTTTTTTTGTCTTATGTATATCTAATTGTGTCAAACTACCATGTTTTGGTTGTGCTAGTTGTCGTGTAAAGTTGAATCAGCCATTGCAGTTATAGTGCTAATCATGCTGACTCCACACCCTGTAACCTTATTTTTTTTAGTTATAGTTCTATGGGTTTTGGTTTTCTACATCCAAGTCCTTGAACAAGAATTTCTGGATTTCACTTTGGTACCCATTCTATTCATGATGATTATATCAAATAACACTCAAGTATCTATAATACATTGGTGAAAGGAATACTTAATATAAGTGCTATCAGAGAGTTGAAAGCAAGTCAAGCGTAAGCTTGAGCTCGGTTTTTTAATAGATTGAGTTTGGCATGTTTACTATGTATTAACTGGTAAGTCTATTGTTACAAATGTATTTGACAAGAGTTTAATTCAATAGTAAGGTATGAGAAAGGTCAATGGTGGGATGATGAAAACTCTATATCTATCTCATAAGATAAAAGCCACTGCATTTACTTTAAAAATATGACTGAATAAAAAATTGATGAGTAATAATTGCAGTTAGTTAAAAGCACTGCATTTAGTTTATAAGACTATTGCGTCCGGGTGGGTGAGCGTGTCACACAAGAGAGAGACTAACTTGGGTGAGTAGGATGGTAGAAATGCTCAAGTGAGTGTGAGTGAATAAAAAGTAGGAGAATGATGTGACGTATTGTGATTGATACAGGGTGAGGTGGTAAATTAAGATTGGTTAAAAATTTTTTTTTTTATTTTTTTATTTTGAGGGGCTGTGAGTGCACCCTCGCGTGAATGGGCAACACCCACAATTTCTAGGAGGGGGCGGTGTTGAGGCGTGGGTGCGCCCACTCACTTGGTGCACCGTATTCCGTATAGTCCAAGAGGTTTGATTGGATTTATTTTACGTACATGACGTCTAGGTGGTATTTTACGTAAAGCCGCTAACTTGGTTAAACTTAGAGGACTTATTACTCTTGTTTTGGCGTGGTGAGGTTTTGAAGATCGGACCTCGTTAAAGTTAAATTTAGTGTGGTTCACGGTTCATCTGACACACATCCATTCAAAAAAAGTTGAAACTTATGATATTAGGTCCTAAGACTACCCGTAGTGGTAGAATTTTTGGGCGTGGAGAGGAGAGAGAAAGGCGTTAACGTCCCCACACACCAAAACATGGTGGCGTGATAAGGGGCGTGGGTAGCCTAGGTGTGGTCAGCATCATGGCGTGGGTGGGGGGAAGAGTCAGTTTTTTTAATTTTTCAACCAATTATAATATACAACCTCACCCTCCTATTTTATACCAATCACTCTCACCTCCACACACCTCTTTTCCATCACATTCTCTCTTCTGGTTGTCATGAGTCATCATAACTCATTCTTTCTTCACCCCCTTAGACTATCCGGTATACGCGTTAGGGGGGGGCTTTTTGCCCTCCGACGACGCCCAACGACGCCCCAAACACCGCCCCACCCCGGCGTTAGGTGTGCGTTATCGACGACGCCGTCGTGGTGGTGCAGCCGTTGTGGAAGAAAAACTAGCCGTTGGGTTTTTAAGAAATGACCGGTGGGTCATTTAAATAAAAAAAAAACTTTTTTTTAAACTTTTTATATAAATACCACTCATCTCAAACTCAATTCTCACCCTCACTCTTTCTACTCTCTCTATTTTTATAAAAC
>WOUH02000036.1:7250037-7264184 GCA_009936405.2 Stevia rebaudiana
TGATATCAAAACCTGTGAACTCACCAGCGTAAGCTGACCGTTTTCAAACTATATGTAATCTCAGGTGTCTAAGACAGAAACGAGGATGATTCAAGGGGGATCGTTTTGTACTTGATTATTATGTGATATGTAATTTGTATTTGCTTCCGCTTTAATGTCACTGATGTTATGATGTAATGAAAAGCATGTTTTGGTATAATGTGAGTTGGATATTAAACCGGTTGACTCGGTCCTGCAATACCGAGCGGATGACGTGGCAAACCGCTCACAGACCGGTTAGAGACCGGGGGCCGAGGAGCGGGGTGTCACAACAGTGGTACGCACCACCATATTTTTGTAATCATCAACAACCTGCCTTATAACGTCGTTTCCGTCCAACCTTCTTTACGGTTGTCACGAACGCGCTTTTTAAGAGTACCAAGCAAACTTGTTTGTTTTTTCGAATTTCGCCACTTATAACTCAATTGGTGACACGTACGAGTTTTGCCTTCGGGGGGCTTCTAGTAGGAAAATCCAATGGACTTGTTCCCAAAAACCCATACGCAAGAATATGGGTTAGTTGCTTTCTTCTACTGAAATCTAAGTACGAGCCAAACGAACCTTCTCCTTGTGGATCCATCTTTGTGAACCCATTTTTTATATAGGTTTATTTTTTTAGCCGTTCAATGGCTTTATTTTTCAATTGCAAACTTTGGTCATTTATCAGAAGCAACAAGAGGGATGAGGACCGAGAGCCGTTGGGGCTAATTCAGGCGCGGGAACAAGGAGTACGGACAGTGTTACCGCCGGTACCCGTCGTCCACATCAACCCCGCCCTCGACAAGGCGAGTATTACGTTCATCCTTATCACCCGAGCAACTACAGAAATTCCGAGCATCAGGTTTATGCTTTCGCTGCTTTGAAAAACACGTTCTCGGCCACCATTGCAACCTTCCTTAATTTCTCCTTATCGCTAACATCATCTCAGCCTTACCACTAGTTCCTAGCATCACCATGCCACAAATCCAACTGATGTACCACACTCCTATCCTTATTAGCAACTACCTTCTTTGGCATGGCTCCCACCACCTCCATAAGGCTACCAAATTTCATCCACCAACTCACGGTTACAATTCTAGTGGACTCAGGTACTACCCACGGCCTCATGGTGCCGCCTGTTGCTTACCTTTTAACCTTGCAGGTCGAGAAAAATATGCCTTTTCTAGTTTTCGCTGGTAATATATGTGTGTGCATGTATATATGTGTGGGTCATCGAGGACAAAAGTAAAATTGAATTAATTTTAACGTTATTTTACTTATTTTTGAGAAAATAACATTAAAAGCTACGATAGATAATGAGTTTCTCTATTCATACGTGGTAGAGGTAAGGTTGTTTACATCTTACACTTTTTGCACCATATCTTAAGTGAGATATACTGAGTACGGTGATGTTAATGATAGTTTTCGTTGGTCACGACTATTCCTATCATAGTAATAACGACTGATTTCTCTATCCCATCAATCTCCTTTCATTACAAGACACAAAGCCGTCAATATGCCATCGCCAACCACAACACAATCCTCGTGTATTTTACTTTCCGGCATTCCCAAGGGGTGGGAAGTGGGAACTGATACAAGCTCACACTTGGAAGCCCAAAAGGACAGGCCCGAATATTAACCAATGACTTTAGTTGGGCCATAACTATTTTGATTCGACTAGAAGCTAATTTAGATGAGTAGATTATTGTAATTACTGAATACCAAAGTAACCAAGAATTAGTCAAAATAGATCTTCTCTTCGTTTCAAGAACATGTTTATTTAAATGGCAGGAAAATTAACTTCACATGTTACATGGATGATCTCTCTCTCTTTTTTTCCATATTTTCCTATTAAAATGCTTTTATATTATGTTTCATTCTACTATTATAGTATTTAAAGTAGGCAAATTAAATTTTAATAATTCAAACTATGACATATTGGTTATAATAATCCGAACTATCATTTTGACCAAAAATCATCCCAATTATCACTCTGGTTCTTAATAGCAATCACATAATCAAAAGTATCAAAGATTTTCACTTGTTTCCTCTCAATTTCTAATTTATACTAATATTTATATTATATAATAAAAGAATGTTTTGAGAAGTCACATGTTATTCTTTGGTGTCTTCTTACATTTGTTTTTCTCGCATCTGTCCTGTTAATTTCTCAATTTTTTTAAATTTAGTTAAGGATAAAATAATTAATATATTGTTAATCAAAATAATTAAATATGAAGATTTTAAAAATACAAATTCAAATTATATTTGTTAGTATATTACAGAGTGGAACGCTAATGATACTAATGCTTTTTTTTATTAGTGATTTGTAAAACTTTCAAGTATTTAATGAAAATGGATGGTTTGGGTAGTAAAAGTACGATAATATGTAAAATATGTGATATTAAAAAAATCCAATAGTTGTTTATTTGTATATCTTTTAATATTAATTGTAACTTAAGTTAATTTAACTCCACTAAAATGATATTTGAATGACTAAGTTTCTGTTAATTGAATTAACATTTATTAATTAGTAATTAGTAAGTATTAATACATTACATGCATTCAACCCGTGAAATGCACTTAACCTAGTATAAAATATAACAGATTGTTTGACATAAAAAATTGTTTGTGTGACATGCGTCGTTTTGGTTGCGGTAAACCAACAAGGGCCAACTTGAGATTTATCTCGGGCTCGGTTCCGATGGGGGGCGAGGGTTTACCTATTCCATGGGGTTCCCGCGCATCGGGGGCGTCTGTTTCACCGCTGTCCGGTGGGCCCGGTTCAGACAACATACGTGGTACGTGAAACAACGCCGTTCAAAAAAAACACAACAAATTAATCGTAGACAAACTAGGATCTATATGACCCCTTTTGTGTACAAGATGAAACTTTTAGTGCAAGTGAAATGGTTGCATAAACATAGTAATAAAACTTTGGAAAAACTACATAGACTCAAGCACGGTTAAGTTTCTACATAAGGTTAGTTCAAGAAACAACAAATGGGATTCAACTAATACAAAAATAAATAAAGATGTAACAGCAAGAAGTAGACACATAAAAACATATGTGTTCAGTGCAAGAAGGCATGATAAGAATAGACTTAAACCAACTACAAGAAGTAGAGACTTTATATCCAAGAATTAATATGTTTAAGAACCCGTAAAAATGGACAATTACCCATACAATTGATGAATCTGCAAGTCCAATTCCACTTGAAGGTGATCATAGTATTTAAAGCTTAAAATTGTGTTAGAAACTATCACATTATAAATTTGTGCTCAGGTTTTTATCAACGTAATGGAATATTCGATGCATAACCCAGTACTATGATCTCCTTGCTTTAATTTTCTTTTCTAATCTTTAGCTTGTTCTTAATCAATTTTCCCTTCTAAAGTTGGCTTTTCTTGTCCTGTACTGCTGTACATAACAAAAATATGTTTACTTATTGAGTTTGTAGCATTTCTTAATCTTAAAGAAACAACAGTTTTGAATAATGTTCGTGTCATAGTTGTCAATAGCGAATAGCAGGATATAGCGATAACCTACCTATATGCTACGTAACGATAGCGACGAAATAACGCCCACTATCGATCTGATGTCTAGCGATAAAAAACTAGTGCTTAAAAAATTACAATTTTTATAAATTAGGGCCTTTAATTTCCAAAAAACATAAACAAAATTGATGATCAGTGTTATAGTTTAGTGCCCAAAAAATAGCAATATTGTAAAATCACGCCCGTTATTTCCAAAAAAATCCTAAAAAACGGGACAAAGAACAAATTGGGTGCTAATTCACGCTATTTGGTAGCTAAAACCAAATAGCAGCAACTCACATGTACGCTACGTAGCGCAGCGCGCTATAGCCGCTATTGACATCTATTGTGGTGCTAGCTGCTAAAATCATAAGTTGTAACAGTACCTCAATCGCGATTACGGGGTTTTTGTAACTTTTTACTAATGGAAGCTCGAAATCCATCCTTCTTTGGTGATGCAGCATCATCAGATTCTTTTTTGGGTTGAAATGTATCAACAATCGCCTCGATCTCTTCCTTAGCGCGATGAAAGATGTTAGGACCTTTAAATTCACTAATTTGTGTGTCTACATCAGTATCATCCGCTCTCCCACTAATTTTTTTCGGGTGACTCGGACTGCCCTTATGGTCTGTTACTATCAAACATTGAACAAAAACCACTTATTAGGATCTCTAACATGTATGACATATTGAGTGAGAACCTTTAATCGACATAATCAAAGAAAACATGATGTTTTAAATGGACCTGCAAGTGAACTTTGTTTCTTTGGTGATGGAGTATCGCGATCTGATTCTTTTTTGGATTGAATTGTGTCAACAATGGCCTCAATCTCTTCCTTAGCGCGATGAAAGATGTTAGGACCTTTAAATTCACTGACTGGGGTGTCTGGATCAATATCCTCCCCTCTCCCATGATTCTCTTTACGGTGTCTGGGACTGCCCCTAGACTCTGATACCATTGGTATCAAGGAAAAGCCAGTTAATATGATCTTTGAGATGCATGGCGTATTGAGTGAGAACCTTCAATGCATAACAAACAGACATACACAACAAAATCCCACATTAAGGCAGGGTCTGAGGAGGGCAGAATGAAAGCATACCCTACCTCGAGATAAAGAGGTTGCTCTTAAACAGACCCTCAACTCATGTAAAAAAAAATGTTTGGGATACCGAATGCATACACGAAATATTTGACAAACATACAATACATGCATGCACATAAAGCATACAAGCGAACAAGTGGCGAGTAATCATCTATCACAGAGAAGAGTAAGGCATCAAAGATTCTACGATCAACATATACATGACTAAAGCCTACAAGACACATGCAAAATATACAAGACACATGCAAAATATACAAGACAATCATTAAACACTAAATACATACTTATGACTAAAGGCTCCCCTAGAACTAAAATCAAACTCGAAAGTAGGTATATGTGGTTCCTATAACTATGCAACCTAACTAAGCACACGTCAAGCTTCAATGCATTACATAAAAAAACAAGATGTTGTTTCAAACGTACCTGTGAGTGAAGTTTGTTTCTTTGGTGATGCAACATCGCGATCAGATTCCCTTTTTGATTGAATCGTGTCAACAAGGGCCTCAATCTCTTCCTTAGCGCGATGGAAGATATTAGGACCTTTAAGTTCATTGATTGGGGTGTCTGCATTAATATCATCTCCCCTCCCATGAGTCTCTTTACGGTCTGCGTGTAATAACATCAAGGAAAAACCAATAAATAGGATCCTAGAGCAATATGACTCTATCAAAGCATATATTTATAGAAAACAAAATAATTTTATTTCGGATGTACCTGCGAGTGAACTTTGTTTCTCGTGTTTTGATCTTGTACATGTGGCGTCATCCCTGAGACTTCATAATCAGGAATCATTTATACCAATCCAAATTTTTCCTAGAATAGTTATGCATAAACGCGAAACATATACAACATATACTACCAACAATATACCTTTCAACGTTTGAGGGTGAATTTTGTCTTCTTTCTTCTTTACGTTGGTGAATCGCGTCCAATATGGCTCCAAATTCCTCCTTTACTCTTCCAAACACTTTTGGAGCTTTGACATCACGGTTCGTTGTGTTCACATCAATATCATCTTTGACCACGTTGGGTGCTTTAACCCCTTTATCTAACATCCATTGAAGTTAGTATGATAAACATATAAGACCCTAATTCATACACTATATGCATATATTCTGATATTGAGGACTCTTTAGTCTCAACTTCATCAATCACACATCTTTTAAAATACCCTTATTTCATATACTTGTTTGATTGTTGTAGGTTCCAATTCTTACTTAGGCATTTCCACAAACACTTGCAGGGCACCAAAACGAAATTTGGTAAAACAGTTTGAAAACAATTCACATTCATCAAGAACAAACCTTTACGTCTGGGATGAAATTATGAAAATGATTTAGTTGTTTTTGTGATTTTGAATACATTTATAATTGAATAAGCAATCCAAGCAACAATATAAAGATTCAACTCAAACATAGACACATACCTGACGATTGATCACGTTTCAAATCATCCATTGGTGATTTCAGAGAGTCCGATGATAGAATTATGCCAACGCTCGATTTAAGATTTCAATTTCATAACACACGCATATAGTGGAATTATGGATCTGTATAACTTTATTCCTACACGAAACAGAAAATTAATATATTCTCGCCTAACACGAAACAAAATATAACATACAGGACAGTGTAATTAAATTTCTTTACTACAATTATTTTTTAATATGAATAGGATGCAAATCGTCCAAATATTTTTTACCTAATCGGTACTTCGAGTTTTTCCTGTTGTAAACTTATATACTCTAAATCATGTAATTTGCTTTGAACTTATAAGCTATGATTCAGTGCAAATACTATGCTACATTTTAATATTTTCTCCATCACATCACCTGCATGTTCTCGTAAATATGGGAATCAAAACTAATCCCACATACTTGATGCTCTATATCAATTCCCAGATCAATAATTTAATAATTTTAGTGACCGACTGTGAGTAGAAAAAGGAGAAAAAATTATAAGAATCGAATAAACAAATATTATTGAATTTGATTGGGTGAATTTGGGGAATGAGTTGTGGTAGGTTTTTGAAAGATAAGAGACTTCTATTAATAAATTTGTGTTTTTGTTAATTATATGGATGAGGATGAGGATGAGGATGAGGATATCTTCTTAGAGTCTTCATGGTAGTTTCCTTATCCACATCTTCATAATTTGTTACCATTTTCAATTGAATAATATTTTTTAATACTTTTATTATTATATATATTTTATTTTATTCACTTACAATCACTTTAAAAAACTATTAATCTAACATCGGTACCTTTTCATTCTAATTCACTAAAATCTCCATCTCTATATTTTTCATTAAATATAGGGGTGAACAATAATATTTTTTTGTTTTCTCCACTCACAACCAGTTACACTAACATTATATTTTAGGGAAACCTCCTTACAAAAATGACAAATCTACCATGAATGCTCTTAACCCGTTCCCTAATCTCATTTCCTTTTTTAGCAAAATACTCTTAAATATCCATTTCATTTCATCCTTATGCCCCATCCCTATATTTGTTGGAAAAATCAAACTCATTTATCATATTCAGGGCAAACAATAGGATCCCCACTTGCGTTCTTTTTGTTTTTGTAAGTAGTCGTGAGCGTAGGAGATACGATGAATGTTCGTTCATAAACAATACATCCTCATTTCAAGGTTGTTCTATAGCCTTCTCAAGGCTCCTACTCGTGTTAGATAATTGTAGTGTTTTTAGTAAACTTTTGGCAACCCCCAAATAGCCACCGATCGTCTAGAATAAGCGTTTAAAGACATGCTTTTGGTCGGGACGTGACATTGTCCCCCCACCTAAATCTAAGGCGTCCTTGTCGTGGTATTTGAGTGACCCTCAGTGTGATGGGATGATCTTCATTATGGATATATACGGTCTTACCTTGTCGTTTAATATTTGTCTCCATAGTTGTTGTGTGTACCTTGTCTCCTGTGATGATGTAAAAGGTGTTTAAAAAAATGTTGCTAGAACAGATTTTGCTTTTCGAAAGAAAAAGTCCAACCCGAGCACGATTCTATAGTCGTCTAAAGGTACGACTGAGTAATCCAATTTTGCTTGCCATGTTTCAATCATTGTCCTGACGCCCCATCACATCCCTTCGATTGGCATGGCATTTCCATTATCGCTCTTGAGTAGTCCATCTATTTTCAAGACGAGCCTTTTTGCTTCATCCATATTGATGAAGTTGTTGCTTCCTCCGGTGTCGACTAACACCTTTGCCGGTTTCCGTTAACCTTAAGAGTTACGAACCAAAGACCTTTTAGCTCTTCATTTGTATACCTGTTGTTCACATTTTGGCGGGTATGTGTCATCGTTAAAGACATTCCTTCTTGCATCGTTAAGGCATTAAGGACTTAATTTTGCGTTGCTCCCAAGCGAGCCTCCTCATCCTCATGGGATGTCACCTCCTCATCGTTATTATATGAATGAAACTAATCGCTAAATATCATTTTACCCAATAAAGCAGCAAAAAAATAATAATAAAAGCAATTTTGAGAGATATATAACCAAAAACATATCATAATCATAACAATGGAGTGATAAATCAAAAATGAAGCAACAAAACAAATGAAAGAATACCAGCGTGCTTTCCCTTGTAGCAAGAAATGGTTTTTAGATTTGATTTTGGAAAAAGGAAATGATACAAGAATGCGTAGGTTTAAGGGTTTATGTACAACCGCTTTCAAAGGTAACGAAAAAGAAAATGATACATATGTGATCTCTCTAACACATGAGAGATCATAACCGCTTTTAAAGGCGGTTTCATGCACTTCGACCATTCACGTCCTCTACTCTTTCTATGGCAACAAAATATATAATGCCTTTTGTTTTCCAATTAATAGATGCAATTATTATTATTACACGTAAGCTATTCCCGGTTGTTGGTAGCAATAGTATGTTAATTCAACTCTAAAAAAAGTAACAAAAAAAAAAAAAAAAACTCCAAACTCAAACAAAATCTTTTTATCATGTAGTTAGATTAAGTAGAACTTGGATACTATATTTGTTTTGTTATTGAATTTTCATTATGGTATGTCTAGATTAAGAATTGTTCCAACCAATTCTTCATTATTATTGTTTTCTTATTGATTAACGTCGTAGTTAATTCTAAATGTCATAAGGTACAGTTTTATTTTTTTATAATTGTTATAAGTTCTAAATTAAATTTAAAAAAATAAAATAAACTCACACATCGAAGTAAACTCTTATTTTTTTTTTGGTCTACACCTTTTTGTGCACAACGAGATTTGAACCCTCAACTTTATGAGAGACGATCACCTCGTTAACACTCACTTTGGCAACATATATTGGACTAGAAGCCATTTTAGATGAGTGTTTTTCTTTTTATTCACGTGTTTAATAAATCCGTAGTCCGTTTATATGGTTATGCTTAACTAGATTTAACATGTGTTGTTAATGAATAGTAATTAAAGTTAATAGTTAGAGGCCTTTTGTCATTTTTATCTAATAATTTTCTTTTTCTACTTTCGGTCCTTGATGTTTATATAATTTGTGATTTTCACGACAAACTTAACTCCGTCAAAATCATGTTGGACGAAATTGACAAAAATCACCAAACCACATATAGATGAAAATGCCCACTTTTTGAATCGTCAAGGACCTAACAAAGAAAAAATAGTATATTTTTTTATATGAAAATGACTATTAACTCTAAAACTTTTATTTGTATCACATATGGGTGCTATTATTGTTAATGCGTAATGTTATTTAATGAAGGGCTTCTAGCCCAATATCTCCGATGTGAGACCTTTCAGAGCACAACGTGATCGAGGCGTTAAAGCCCCCAACCACGCCCAGCACATCGTCCCGACCCGACGTGGCTGGGGCGTGGATCAAGATGGCGTTGACGAGATAACAGGGTAGATTCAAGATTCTAGCCGTTGGGTGGGTTTTCCAATACCCAAAAAAGGTATATTTTGACCCTTAAAATTTTTATTTTTATTTTACCTTTTTAACCTATAAATACCACTCATTTAAGTTTTTATTTTCATTTTTATATCTTAGTTTTTTTTTTTTTATTATTAATGTAATGTTTTTTAAAAATTTTAATATTAATGAAATGTTGTTTTTATTAGACGTTTTTTACTTATATCAAAAACAAACTTAAAAAATTAAATAAATCATTAACTAATCATTACCAAGCCCCCTTCCAATCATTACCCATTTTCACCATATTTCACACCAAGTGGTTTGCCATGTGACGCCTACGTGACATAACCAAGCCCCTTACAACCACCACCCACTCCCCATGGTCTAAGATTTTGTCTCTCCCTCTCATAAGATTGAGGATTCAATCCGGTTGTTCACAAATAAGTGTTGATTAAAAGTATGATTTAGTGTGTGTTTGTCATTTTTAATGATTTAATATAATATTAATAACAACTATATAGAAACTGAACCTCCTGTGACATTTGATACTAACTACAACCTTAATCAATAAGAAAAAATAATAATGAAGACTGAAGAATCTGCTGGAACAATTATGAATCTAAACTTACCATAACGAAAATCCAACAACAAAACAAATATATTACCCAGGTTGTGATAAATCTGATTCCATGATAAATGATTTTGTTCTAATTTATTTATTTTACTTTTTTAGGAGTGAGTTAAATCAGCATCATTTCCTAACAACCGAAAATATCATAGTAATAATATGTTGCATCTATTAATTGAAAACAAAAGGCATTATTTGGTTGCCATAGAAAAGAGTAGAGGACCTGAATGGTCAAAGGGCATGAAACACGCCTTTGAAAGCGGTTCAGATCTCTCAAGTGTTTGGATATATTATGTATATTTATAAAACAATAAACCTACATATTTTCTTATCATTTCCTTTTTTCTTTACCATCACCAACTTTCAAAAAAATCAAATCTAATAACCATGTCTTGCTACAAGGGAAAGTATGCTGGTATTTATATCTATTCTCGATTATATTCTTTCATTTGTTTTGTTGTTTAAACTTTTTTGGTATAAATCATTCCATCTGTTTATTCTTTTCGTTTTGTTGCTTGTTTTTTGATCAAATGACATTTGTCGATTAATTCCATTCATATATGCAAACGTTTAATCCTTGAGCAAGCCAGATATGTATGAGATCGAATATTGATTTATGTAATTCTCTTTCAATTGATAATATTATCTTTTAATGTTTGTTTATGGATCAAGAGATCGGTTGACGAATGACGATCACTTTACATTATAGATCATATTTAGTATGCAAAGGATCCATCAATTTTTTACAAGCATTAAAGTACGATTATATTGTAGATGAATGTGGTTGATTGATTTTGAAATTGATGTGTGCGAATATATGATCAGATGAGCTTATTGCTAATGCTACCTACATTGGCACACCCGGAAAGGGTATTCTCGCTGCTGATGAGTCAACTGGGACAATCGGAAAGCGTTTCGCAAGCATCAATGTTGAGAACGTCGAGTCGAACAGGAGAGCGTATCGTGAGCTTCTATTCACCACTCCCGGTGCCCTTGAATACACGAGTGGAATTATCCTTTTTGAGGAAACTCTCTACCAGAAAACTGCAGCAGGTAAATATCACCGATACCGTTAGACAGCTCACGATGGGTCCACTCATAGCCCTAGAGGTGAGAGGCTCAAGTTCTTAATCAAAATGATTAAAAAAAATTACTCAAAAACTGAATTGTTTTTGGGACGTTTTTTCATACCCATACCATAATTTTAGTAGTTCTTTTTGTAGACTAAGCTTACTTGATTAACAAGTTTTAATTAATCTAAAAACTATGACTCTCTTAATGCATCATAAACGTAATTAATATTAATCCAATTGCCACGACTTGCATGGATTCTACGCTTATTGGTCTACCGGCTTGTAGGCAAGAGTCCGAATCTTATTAGGCAACGACCTTTTCGGGACCCAGACTCCCCTAACTATCTTGATCGGTTGGCTTTAGGGTTCGCATCTATTAGGTATACTCACACTTCCTGTAATAGGCTTCCCGGTCTCTGAGATCATTGTCGAGAGACCTATCCACCCAAATATTTGCCGAACGGAAAACGAACCCGGATCTCCAATGATGAACCCTTAAATTCTAACCGCTAAACCATCGTCGTGAATTCGTGATGGTTAGGTAATGTGTAAACTATAGATACCCAATTAACAACATATTTTACTAACCTTAAAACGATGAAATTATTGTAGGTAAGCCCTTTGTCGAGCTAATGAAGGAGGCGAAAGTCCTACCCGGAATCAAGGTCGACAAGGGTACCATCGAGCTCGCCGGAACAAACGGTGAGACCACCACCCAAGGGATTGATAATCTTGGCCAACGGTGCGCTCAGTACTACGAAGCTGGTGCCAGGTTTGCCAAGTGGCGCGGTGTCCTCAAAATCAGTGCCACCGAGCCATCCCAGCTTTCCATCAACGAAAACGCCAACGGGCTAGCACGATACGCTATCATATGCCAAGAAAACGGTCTAGTCCCCATAGTCGAGCCAGAGATCCTTGTTGACGGATCTCACGACATCAACAAGTGTGCGGATGTAACCGAACGTGTATTAGCCGCATGCTACAAGGCACTTAACGACCACCACGTGCTTCTTGAGGGTACCCTCTTGAAACCCAACATGGTCACACCAGGATCCGACTCCAAGAAGGTCGCACCCGAAGTGGTGGCTGAGTACACGGTCCGATCCCTTCAACGAACCATGCCAGCAGCGGTTCCAGCCGTGGTGTTCTTGTCCGGTGGTCAGAGTGAAGAAGAGGCAACGGTTAACCTTAATGCAATTAACCAGTATAAAGGTAAGAAACCATGGAGCTTGACTTTCTCGTACGGTCGAGCCCTACAACAAAGCACACTTAAGGCATGGGCCGGTAAGGAAGAAAATGTGAAAAAGGCTCAAGAAGTGTTCTTAGCCAGATGCAAGGCTAACTCTGAAGCAACCGTTGGGAAATATCAGGGTGGTGCGGCTGCTGACGGTGCAAACGAGAGTCTTCATGTTAAGGATTATAAATACTGATGATGATTTCTCACATAAGTGAAGAATGTCTCTCATTGTTAAGATGATGAGTACTTGTGTCTAATATTATTGTTTTTATTATTGTGTTTTGTGGAAAAGGTCATGAATATTTTTTGGTCCAAAGAGGCTGATTATATTAAAAGCCTCGGATCATATATATACTTACGTTTGTGTTTTGGTTTGTAATTTTGGTCTAATATTTGTAACGATGTCTATAAATAAGCCCTAAAAGTGTTGGGCATTGGTCGAGGTCGATGATATCTTGATCCGTTTTTATATATATGTTTTTTTTTGTTTGTTTTTCTTTTTATGGTTTATGTCTTGATGGAATGTACTTAGTTTTTAACTTATGCATTATTAGCACTACTAGAAAAAAAAGCCTTTGTCACACAAATATTTGTAGCAAACGCGTCATAACTTTAGTTTTGCGACACACTTGTTACCATTTAGTTTTGTGACGCACTTGTTAAACTATATCCCTTTAACAACCTCACATTTGTTATAAATTTATAAACTTAAAGGGGTTACTTGACTCGATCCACTTATATACATCCTTCCATGCTGGCTACCTGCTACTTGTCTTTCTCGTCCATACTTGGTGCATTCCATCACCTCTACACTCCATCCATACACATGGTAGACCGTTTTTAGTCCAAACCATTCCTACACACATCATTACTAGCTACTATGGATCAGTTCTAAGTTAATTAGACTCCTCTCAATACAAAGTATTAATGTTAATTATTGTGTTGTCTCATTAAAGTAATGCCAAATCATCCACAAAGTTAGAACTAAAGTTATCAATATAAGTGCCATATTTCAGTCCTTATGATATAGCTACTTCATGAAGAACTCATAAATTTTACCTGGTAACCAAATCATAAACCCTAAGTAAAAAAGGTTATTAAACTTGAACCATTTTTCAAGGTAAAAAAATACTATTGTTATAGATAAAAATCTACTATACTAGCCTTCTTTGAATAAAATTTCCTGATTATAAGAGAATTAACTTAATTTTAAGAAAATTTAAACATACATGCATGGTTGTAAAAGTCGCTAAACGCTTTCAGGTCAGCTGACTATGGAGTTGCGAGTACTCGGCTTATTTGAGAAATTATATATATGTCATATATCATCACTTTACTAATATTTATTACACGGAAGGTGCATATCATATTAAATCAAAAGAATAAATGTTCAAATAATAAAATAATTCAAAAATTGATATTCATTCTTTAACATTATAGACGTACTAATCATGTAATTATCGTCTTTCAACATGTCTCCGCCAAAAAACAAAGTAAATCTAAGAATAATTAGTGAAAAACAATTAAAATCCATGAAAAACTGCAAAAATCCAACTTGACCGAGTATCATGATTACAAGGTGTGACACCCCGCTCCCCGGCCCCCGGTCTCCGACCGGTCCGTGAGCGGGTCATGTCACTGAAACCGCTCTGGA
>WOUH02000036.1:7272667-7290872 GCA_009936405.2 Stevia rebaudiana
TGCACTTTTGGATTTTCTATTGTTTACTTTAGTTCATTTTAATAATGCTACTTAATAAATATGCAATTTAATTTTAAATACCATGTGCTTTGTAATACTTTTAAATGTCCTTTCTCGTGCATCCCGATAATTCCGCCATCGGTCGGGATGTTACATGTTTAGTTAAGCAACAACTTGATTAAATAGTTCAACCAGTGGCGGTCACAGCAAACCAGCTGACCGATTTTGACGGTTTGGTTTTTACAAGTCATTGTTTGACCTTTTCTTAAAAGTTCTCATTGAAAGTTTAAAAGATGATTTACGAATATAATAAAATTAACGCCTACTTCCTTCGATTTGCATCGAATTCAACATTAAAATCACCAAACCACGAAAACCAAAACTGTCACTGGTTTATGAACATAGATTCAAGAGTCTTTATTAGCTCAAATCAGAAAGACGCAAAATGAGATCAATGAAAACAACTCAAAATATCACTCAAAATTCTTACATGTTCATACAACTTGATAATATATAAAATTCAGGGCTACAAACATGATGCTAAAAAGAGGCTTCTTAACTCGATTGCAACATACAGAAATATCTGTCACAGATCATAAATCTGATGTAAATTAACCCAATTTGTTCATGTTCATGTTCAGAAGCTTACAGCGGTGAAGAAGACGACTACCATACAAGAACCAACTGGCATTTGCAACCACTACAACGCAAATCCCTTCAAATACTCTGGATCGCGTTTGGCTCGTTCTTGAAACTTCTTAAACCAACGATCCAATATATCCATCGGTACCACCAATCTGCTGCCATCAACCCCACAGAACGACTGCATGAAATTGAACAAGTTCTCACCGACTTTCATGGCCAGCCGTTCGATCTTCTTCTCCGCCTCCACATCAAGCGATGGCAGAGAAGCTAAATCTTCGACGGAAACACCGATTTTGGCGGAAAGAGGGGCGGCGTCAGGGGCGGTGAGGTGGTTGTTCATCCCATCACCGCCGGGCTCCGGCCACCGGAGGGAAAGGACGGCTGACGGCCGAGTTAGGGTTACGGCGCCGACGAATAAGAACGGTGAGCCCGGCGATTGGATGTAGACAGCTAGGGCTTTATCCGGCGGAAGAGTGAAGTTGTTGAGCAGAAAGATGCAAACTTCGCGGATCGAATCGTACGATTCACCTGCAAAAATACACAATTTGATTCAGAGATTGATTAACTATGAACAATTACTGTGGTGTGTGTGAATTTGACATTACCGACGAAGGTGTTCATGTCGAGGAGCCAGTGGAACGTGTCGATTTGAGTGAAAGTGGAGATGTCGATCGGGAAACTCCGATTTGGGAACACAACACCGAACATTTTTCTTGTTGATTCTTTTGATTTGAATATTGATAATGAAAGATCGCAGAATTTGATTCACTGAGTTTGAAAAATGACGGGTTTTAGTTTGAGTGATTTATTCAGAGCTTGTGTTCATGGAGAAAAATCCAGAAGAATCGAGATAATTGAAGATGGTTAATGGAAGGGTAAATTTGTTTAAGATAGCGGCATATTTCATTACTCAAGGTTTTTTTATCATATGGAAACCTATTTGTTCATGTCAAATTATCATTACTATAGGTTTTATTTATCCAAAATTAAGAGAACAATTATTTTCTTTGTTTGGTAATTGGTACTTTGGTAGTGTTATATTATGGTAGTAATATTTGAAAAATTAACTTAAGAATATGGTGTCGTATTGTACTTGTGTATAATTGTATACGTGTGATAATAAGAACATGTCTTGTGTGTAATCTCATCCTTTGTTTTGTCTACAAAATGTTTAATCTAAATAAAGTTTAATTCGCCTACATAACATTATTATTTACGTTTCTAAAGTTAGCTATTCTAACAAAATAACCTTTAGAGCCTATAAGATGTCTCTTGAAGAATCCATTTACGAAAGATTCTTCAAACAAGTAGACCATGTTCAAAACAAGACTCCCCAAGGATCCACATGTAACCTCAAACTTCATAAAGTTACCATATGGCGTAAGAAACAACGTATGATATGTGATACATCTTTGTAAAAATGGACGAACCCCAAGATATCCACACCAAACAACCATTCTTTAAGAGTTTTTACTTGTTAGCCTTATGTTATTAAGTTAAATGTGAAACATTTTATCCAAGATTCATAACATACAACAAAACAAATGAAAAAACGAAAATATAGAGCAAAACCTTACTCTATAATTTTAGAGAGATTTCAACATGTTTATGCTCTTCACTTATTGAAGGACATTTTATGAAGTTGCGTTTCAAATATTTACATTTCAGCAAAGAGACATCCTGATTCATTACCCACACTTAGAGGATTCACTTGCCATTTCATTCTAATCCTCGTATTTCATTAAAAATTATTACTTTTTTATTAAACAATATTCTTTATATCTTTATCATTAACTTTTTTCTCTATGTTTCACTCACAATCACTCTCAAATAATTTCAATCAGAATCACTCTCAAATAATCTCTAAGATATACAAAACCCATTCACAAGATTATATCCACAATGACTCTCAAATACTCTAAATATACAAAACCCATTCACAAGATTATATTCAGATTATGGGTTAGAAGTTCGAAAAACAAGTTTCATTCTCAAATACTCGGAATTTTTTTTATCTCAATGTGAACTCTTTTACAATAAAAACAAAAAGGAAATTAAAATAAATCTTAAAATTATCTCAATGTGAACTCTTTTACAATAAAAACAAAAAGGAAATTAAAAAAAAAATCTTCTATTCTACTTAAGCTTTTACCTTTTGTTTATTTATATTTTGTTAGATTATTAAATTTAGTTTAAAGGTATCTATATTTTACTTATTTATTATTCTGTTATGTTATTAGTTTTTAGCCTAATTTGTTATGTTAACACTTCTAATTCAATCTGTTTAGGGAACATAAAAGAAGAATTACTATTATGCAGTAACGACTAACAAATAAAAAAAAATATTTCGACCTTACACTTAGAAATTTCTGGTTCCTGTCACCAGAACTAAGTCATTATTTACCAGGAAAAAAATACTAAAAAGCAACATGAGTGGCATATCAATTGAATTGAATTAAAAAAAAATAAACAAAATTGATAAACATAGTGTTAATAAAGTAGTTAAGCAAACTTGAAGACTTTCTTAACAAAGTATCTTCCAACCTTGTTGGATAATATCAACCAAGGTACAATGCCAATCTGCAGTAAAGTTCAAAGTAACAATCAAAAGTCAACCATGATATCAATTATCAAACAAATCAATCATTGACAATCTAACATAAATTATTCAAACATGAATGAACAAGAAAGTCGAAGTTTGGTTACCATCACATTGTCATTAAAAGAAGATGTAGCTGTCCAAGATAAAAACCAACCTGCATTGGAAAGATAATTAAAGTTTGTTAAAACGCGTATACAGAAATTAGGGTTAACTCGTTTGTACATACTTTGTAATACATTGATTTTTTACACAAATACGCACAAATCAGTTTGATTTCTATATTATAACAAGGTATTTGTAAACAATATTTTCAAAACAAGGATCTTAATCAGAAGCTACTTCAAGATCTGTTTCTAATAATGTTGTAGGCTAGCTAACAATAATATATATATGTCGTGTGAAATCTAAATTAAAAAAAAATAAATGGATGACGTAATATTATTTCAAGAACAAGAATGGATTACCAAACGGTTGCACAAGTTTTTTTGATATTGCAGCCACAGGAACACGCCAAAGCCACAGGGTTAGAATAGTAAAAACAACAATCTGTAAAAAAAAATGTAAATATTTTTGTTGCAAACTCGATATGGAAAACGAAATATCCTAAAGAATATAGAAGAACCTTTGAAGTCATTAAAATTCTCTCGTATGACCCGAATGATGATTTCATCTCCTTGGTAAGTGACTCTTGACCTGAATAAAATAAAGTCAACTGAGCTAATTTGCTTTATTTATTAAAATTCATGTTTCCAACACTTTTCTAATCATATAACATACAAATTAATTATAAATTTAAAAAAGAAAGAAAAATAAGAGTATTAGGGGCTAAAGCCCATCGAACCCATTTTGGCTTTCATTAACAAATTACTCATGTTGACCCGTTACCCAACCCGCCCATACCATCAACTTTAAAATCAATAATTCAATTTAGAAACAACAACATTAAAAAAAATAGCAAATAAATAATATACTTTTTGCAAGTTCCTTTTCCTTAGCTGCTGCTGTTCTCCTTAATTTTGCAGCTTGAGCAAATGTTGAAGGCCTGGATTAAATGACGGGAAAGATATTTAATATATTATTATTATTATTATTACGCACATGTGCACTAATCAAAGTAGTGTCCAAGCATACATAGATTTAATGATATAAAATTCATAACATTTTAAACAGCAAAGGGGTAAACTTTATGGTAATCATAGTTTAGAACACAGAAATTTATTTATAAATGTTTTACAAGTTCAACTGCTTTCTCCCTCATAAATAATCAGATACTAAAATAAACTCTTAAAAAGTGAAATTCACCACAAGTGTTCAAAGTTTTTAATGTAGAAAAATTTGAGAAGTTGCAGACCACTAATGAGATGTTGTGAACATGGAAAACAATTAAACATATGAAGTTTAGACAATTTTTTTAATTTATTTTACTTCTAAATATAACTATGTGAAGACAAGGTTTCCCATTAATCACATACTTATGTATGGTTTTTTGAAAATCATGGAAAAAATATAGCTAATTGATCCCAAATATTACTGTGAAATAAAAAATGGTTGAGTAAAACTGCTAAGATTACTACTGACTGTGACAAAGCAGCTGCCTCTTTTAACAGTCGCTTGATCTCAGTACGCAACTGCAGATCCTTCTCGCTCATGGATGCTTGCTGTCATTAAACATAAAAAAAATATATGTATGGATAGTAATAAGAATCAATTTGAAACACATTTTTAGGCAAAATTGTGTGATTATCTAAACTGATTGTTAATAATATTAATTTATAAGGAAAAATGTGGAGATGTAACTGAGTTTCTATTTAACTTACAATTGATGCAATGTACACCCTCATAGCATACTCGAGTCAGAGATCATATTGGGATAAGTATGTTGTACATGTTTATTATTATTCCTTTGAATATAAAACTTTTATTACAAAAAAGAAAAATAAACAAGTGCATTTTTTAAAGAATAATTTCCTGCTTTTGATGTGTCTGTATATGTTTTGATAGTGAGAAACATCATAAATTATCATGATTTGAAGTGTTTTAGTTATACATGAGTTACATTCCAGTTTGGAGAAAGAAGTTTCCCATAATCATAAACATAGCAATAATTAGTTTCAAAACAAACATCCAGACACATTGTTTCACCAAAGTTGCTTCCTTCACGTGATTTGGAATCTGAAGGTTGCTGATTAGGGCCCAAATCCAACGCTAACTTTAATTATAAGCACAATTTCTCAAATACAGATGCAATTTATTGAAAATCTCAAAATTTCGCATAAACATGAGAAAATTAATCCAAAATGCTGGCGATAGGATTAATTAAAAACCTAATTCGACGAGAAAAGGATAACAATAGATTGAAATGCATGCATGCAATTTACCCTCTTTTTCAATGCTAAGAACTTGTCAGCAAACTGGAATGCCGTTGCGATGAAGAATATGAATAAACATGTTAATGACTTTCCATGATCTTCTAAAGTTTCTTCCATG
This sequence comes from Stevia rebaudiana, assembly GCA_009936405.2. NCBI lineage: Eukaryota > Viridiplantae > Streptophyta > Magnoliopsida > Asterales > Asteraceae > Stevia > Stevia rebaudiana. The sequence continues at coordinate 7,278,402 of WOUH02000036.1, forward strand.
AAATCTGATTCGAAATTCGATCATTGAGTTTATTTTCCAGTAATCTATCGATTAAACACATTTCAACCCGACGACCCCTTATATTATATAATCCTATCATGGGCCTGAAATCTGTGTCATTGGGCTTAATATCCCAAATACAAATAAACAGGCAACAACAGTGGCCCATAAAGAACCCATCGGTGGTTTAAGGAATCGACAATATCATTGGTATCTTAATTGTCAATATTCCATTTCAGTGATCTCTATCGTTATAAGAGAGATGATTGTAGTGAAACAACTCTAAAAATAAGAGATTCTTTGTAAAAGTTTGTTCTAAATGGCCTCTGTTAGTTTTGCTGAGAAATCAGGGGAAACATTTGACAAGCCTCCTCATCATTATGTTACTAAATGATTAATTTTGTTTAACATATATATTAGACTTGGTAAAATCTTTAGTTTCTAATATGGTCATCTAGTTGTATTTGTGTTAACCTGCTTTTGATCATAAACCTCCCTCCATGAGTTGCTAAGTCCATGTCCATAGCCTCTATTCGGGTCATGACACATTTGACAAGTCGCGCATGGTAGCTTTTAGTTAGCGAGTTGTTATTTTTGTATGCGATAAGAATTCACGATATGGTCAGAGTCATTAGTTATATCATTTTCTAGTCACTATATTAAATGACAACCCATGACAAACGCTGAATTTACATTGTGTTCTCGAGTCTCATTTAACAAAAGAAATGAAAGTAAGTGGATGGAAATGAAAAATATTTGTGTTCCTGAGTTTTTAATGAAAAGAAATGGAAGTAACTAAAAAAAAGTGTGTTCCCGAGTTTTATTTAATAGAAGAGAAATGAAAGGAAATAGAAAAGAATTGTGTTCCCAAATTTTTTTAAAAAATAATTGAAAAGAAAAAAAAAGATTCTTAATAATTTCCTCTCATAACTTTCATTCTAGGACTTAGAAGAAAAAGACAAATGATTCATTTCCCTTTCTTTTCTATCTTTTCTTTTCTTTTCTGAATTTTCTTTTACTTTTATTAAACTCAGAAACACAGACCCAAAGTATAGCATAATAGTGATACAATTATTTAATATTAAGAAAGTTACAACCTTGCTTGTTAATATTAACAAATTTCTCTTAGAAAAAAAAAACAATTATATTTTTTATATACAGAAATAATCCATTTAGAAATTAGGTTTGTCCAAAATTAAATTAAATCAAAGGACTTTTAATGTTTATCCAAAATTAAATTAAATCAAAGGACTTTTAATAGGATCCCTAAATCACTGTCAACCGTTCCATGATCTTCCTCACAGTTTCATCTCATCTCAAAAATCTGTTTAGTTGTCCAACTACTTTTATCACATAACTAACCATACCAATTTAAAGATTCTGAAACAAGATAACAACCAACATCCCAAAATATCCAATTCCCACATTATCAATTATCCCAATACAAAAACCAAATCCTTAAACAGACTGAAAAACATCAATCATTCTATAAAATTTTAAGAATCATTCTAAGGTTTTAAGAAGTCTAAACAAACCTGCTGCTTCACGGATTCTTGAAAACTCAATGCAAAACGCTTGAACTTCGATGAAAATATCTTTAACGTTGATTATATTGTTTCTGATCAAACTCTGCAAGAAAACACACACCAATCTCACGAGTCGGTTCTGCATATACTTATCTTTAATATTCTCACATGATGATATACAGTTGATTATATACATATGCACAAACTCAGTTGGTAACTCAACCGCGATGGTCAACCGGTTCACAACTTCCATTGAATGCAGACTCAAACCCATGTTCACAAGAACCATAAAGTAATCAGAGATTTCGGGTGAATTCATTAATTTGATTAAAACTTCAACCGCAATTAACGGATTGTTTTCCACAAGTTCAGGTAGTTTTCTTGGAGTTAACCCGCAATGGTAAACGAGTTTCGAGTCAGATGTCAACTCTAGTAAAACCTTTTCTTGTTGAGTTGGAGCAAGTGGTCCTTTCAATGCTTTCACAATCAGGTCACGAACCGTTGAACCGCGGCTCGTGTCGGCACACATACCTAAATCCCAAACCGGTTCGTAAGTCGTGTCAGGGTTAACCTATACCAGTTCGCTATCTAAAACCGGGAGTTTAGGTGGGTGCGGTCTGGTCCAATGAGGATATAATCCTTCAAACGAACAAGATTGTAACAGACCCGTTACGGTTTCTTCTCTGTCACCGGATCCAATCTTGGGTTTGACTCCGGGATGGAAGTCAAACTCGGGAGAATTAACATCACATCCACGCGGTACATCGGGGTCTGGTATCGCATTTTTTATCGCGGCGTCTTTAAAAAAGCAGTTCAACGGACTCGACTGAGTTTTGTCAAGATACCGTTTTTTTAACTCGTCGAGTGGCGGGGAAATTTCATACGAAGGATCAAATCTGTTAATGTAATCTGCTGCTGATAATTTCAATAACTCTTTGGTCCCACTTAACAGATGAAGTATAAAAGATTTTTCAAAATTTTCAGCTTTATCATTGGTTGCAGCATTTACAAGGAAAGAAATGTATGGATAATTGGATGATTGCGGGGATGAATACGCGTTATGAAGTATCGCGAATGCAACTAAACGCTCGGTGGGTTTTAAGAATTTTAATGTGTCTTCTAACAGAATGATGAGTGCAGAACATATTCCAAGATGCAGAGAAGGAGGAATCTTTGAAGAAAAATCGGTTATGATTTCTTCAACGGGACGTTTGTCACCGTCTTTAAGTAGGGTATACAAAAAAGCAGTTGCTTGTTTTCCGATCATCTTCTATCCTGCAAAAACAGTTACAAATTACTCGATTTCATAACTCTCATCAAGCACAAATGTTTTATAGTTACACTGCAAAATCAGGTTTATGTATCATATAAACCACTAATCCTACTTTAGGCAAATCATATGCTTGTTGTTTTCTTTTTGTATTTACAGATGTAACTATAACAAGAAAAATGAACCATTAGGAGAATAACAAATTTTTTCAGGTAGCTTCTACACATTTCTAGGTGAAATCAAATATGATCATTAAGCAGTATAAGAGACTAAAACATCAACAAATTGATTAGTTCATTGATATAAGAAAATCACATGTCAGATTAGGTTATAGTGGATTTCATACAATCAGTGAATCAACACGGAAGAATCAATTATAACACAAACAATCAATGAATCAATACGGCAGATGCAATTAATAACAGAAACAATCAAACATGGGTTCAATATGGGAAAATTCCATTGATTAGATACATCAGTCAGAAAAAGCTTGCTGCTTAAAACAAACATTTGAAACATAGAACTCACCGGACTGATTACAGAATTCCTTTTGGAACAAAACGAAAATCAATTAACAAAATATAAATCCAACAAACCAATCGCATATTAGGCTTTAAAACATAAGAAAAAAATATGAAGTTAAAATAATTTTTGAACCAACAAACATTCGGCGGACTTACTGTAGAAGATGATTACTCGATTCTTGAACAGTCGAACCCGAAGATGGAGAATCTGAATCAGGATGTAAAGACTCAATTAAACCGTGAAGTGTTTTGTAGATTTAGGATTTTAGGGTTGAAACTTGAAAGTTAGTGATGTTTAATCCGGGAGTGACATACACTATTTTCTTTTTTCTCTATAAATTTGTAAACCAAATAATTATAAAACACAACTTTAGATTCCATAGCCAAGTTGTAGTGCGTCTGAAGTGGTTTTAACTTTTAAGAGATCAAGGGTCATTTTGGTATTGAGGTAATGGAGCGAAAGAGAGAATAAAATATACAAGGTAATGTAATAGATAAGGAATGAAATAGATCATTACTATTACATTGTCATGTTGTTTGGTATAAAGAAAAAAATGAAAGAATGGAATAAAATTTGGGTCGGGTTATGATTTTGGTCATTGTTGGAATCATGGATTGGGTCGTGGTTCAACTCATCGGTTAGTTCATGGGTTAGTTCATGGTTTAGGTTGTGGGCCAGGTCGTTGGTTTGTGCCATGGGTTGGGTCATGAGTCGGGTTATGGTTCGAGTCATGGGTCAGGTCATGGTTTGGATCTGGGTTGGGTAATGGGTCGGGTTATGGTTCAAGTCATGGTTTCGGTCATGGGTCGGGTTATGATTTGATTCATAAGCCGGGTCGTGGGTTGGTTAATGGGTCGGGATCATGGGTCGAGTACATGGTCGAGTCATGGGTTGGATCATGATCGAATCATTCATTCAAGTAAAGGAATGAAAAAAAAACACTTTTCTTATGTAATGGTACATTCCCTTCTAAAGTGTAACAAAACATTTTTTATTTCATTCCAATGTAATGGCTAATTTCATTCGAGCCTCATTAAGAGAAAGGTTCATTGGGGAACCATAAAAAGAGAGAAAACTGGGGAACACTTGTGGACGTTGATTTTTTTTGTACTGGATTTTTTTTTTTTTACCGGATTTTTTTTTGTACTGGATTATTTTTTTGTATCGGATTAATTTATTTTTTTTGTACTGGATTATTTTTTTGTACTGCATTATTTTTTTTGTGTACTGGATTTTTTTTGTACTAAAGATGAACGGTCCACAAGTGTTCCTCAGTTCCCCCTTTTTTTATGGTTCCCCAATGAACCTTCCCCACCTCATTCATGCATACCAAACGGTACCTAAGGGTTTAATATCTTATCCTTTACACTATATAAGGTGGGGTGGTATGAGACTAGGGTTTAAGGGTCGGTTTTGGCGGATATGCGGCCGTCGCATATGTCATTTAAAAGGTTCACAAGTTCAATATCGGTTTCGAATATCCGAGAGTGGTGATGTTGTGACCGTTTGAAATTGGACCGTTGGAAGAATTATAAAAATTAGTTCTATAAATACTTCACCAATCAACCATTTTTGTCACTCAAATCACTCGCTCTTAACTCTGAAATTTGGTGATATCAAAGTCGATAATCCATTCATTCTGTAAATTGGGTTTAAGTACAAAAGGTGGACGAAGAATATCTAGCTAGTTTTGGGACATGAGAATAGTTAACTAGCTAACAAGATGAAGATGGTTCAAATAAACAAACTAATAATAACATAGAGTCTTATCATTTACTCTTCCTAAAGTTAAGTTGAAGCATAGAGATCACGAATGGCTAATTTGTCAAGCAGAAACATTCAGTGGTCAGCTCCTAAAGCTTTGGTAAAAAGATCGGCTATTTGATGTTCAGTAGGAAAGATTTTATTGGATTTCAATCCGTTTACGTACAAAGTAACAATCTATTTTTACATGTTATGTGTGTTCATGAAACACTGGGTTATTGGCAATGTGTTTAGAGGCTACATTTTCACAAAAAAAAAAGAGGTGTTGCATCGGATAAAAGAACAATGAAGGCTTGTAGAAGCTAGCGCATCCAAAGAACTTCACTAATGTTGGTAGCCATGGTGCGGTATTCTGCTTTAACAGATGAACTTTACTGTTTTTCTTTCTTATCAAAAAATTTCATTATCTTGAAACACTAGTTTGTTCAAATATAATTTAGAATAGCATATTTATTATCTTTGTTGTTTTCAATTTAAGAGGGCTAACCTTTTAAAAAAGAGTTAAAATCAATATATAACTCTAAAAAAGTCAAATAGTGTGTTTAAGTAGAAGAAAGTTTATTCACCCCATCTACAAGAAATTCCTACGTTGTTCGCAACAACATAGACCAACGAATAGTTAGGTTAAAATAAAACTAACAAAAAATAAATGTTTCATATAGATGCCTCGTTCTATACATCCTTTCAAAAACACACCCTCAGGGTAAAAGTGCATTTCAAAAGTACTCACCTCTAAAAAATGAAATTCCACTTATTGAAATACATCTATTTCGCCGACCCTTCGAAGTTGGTACACGTACTTTTACTTATCATGTAAACTAATAATAATATATTCCAACATAACGTCACATCAACGGGCAACATCATATGGAATTGTGTCAACAAAAATATATTCATGCAAATAATATAATCTAATTTAATCATAAGAAGTTATAACTTATGACCGGATATTGATGCCATATTATAAAAGATATGTTCACTTTTATTGAATATATTAATGATATTGTTAACTAACTAAATATTATACTATCTCAAAGGCATCTCTAGAGGTTACGTTGTTTTACCTCTATCGTAGATCCGAGGTTTCAAATCCTATTTGTTGTAAATGTAGAAGTAAAAATTCGATGAACGTGTATCACCTTATAAAAATTAATATTTATCTTTGAATAATTCTTTTTAATGTAACTTTAATAATTAATTTCAAATAATGTTAGATGCCAACACAATAATTTTTTAAACCTTTTTTTATAGATTTTATGTTACCTTAAATTATAAAATAGATTTAAATTTCAAATATCATCTAATTAAGTATTTATCTTATATATTTAAAAAATAATTGTTTTTTTATTCCTGATGTTTGCAATACTTAACGAGTTAACGGTTTCAGTCAGAGTTAACAGATATCGTTCATAACGTTTCATGTTTTATCAATTTTCATTCATAATGTTTCAAGTCTTAAAATTTTTCGTCCTTAGCGCTTCTAATTATATTATAATTAACTGAAGATAAAATGAGTACAATTTGGTTATTTAATGTACAAGTCGCCAGTCGATCAATTTATTCATAAACTTTATAGCTAAAACGATTTATCAGTAAGGATTTGAACTAATATACATAATTATAATATATATAAATATTAAATTACAAGTTCTTTCACCCATAAGTCCATAACCCACTAATATAGTTTACCATCATTTAAAAAGAATCACCGTATTAATGCATCGTTAGAAGTGTCATGTTTTTATTCTTTTTGGGATGACTTTTTATTAACTTCTGTTGAAATTAAGATTTTTAAAGGTGAACCGAAGTTCACAAAATATATAGGAGTTGAATCATATTTATTAATTAAACGACTTGATAACATATTTTATATTTTCAAGTAGTAGATAAGTTTAAGATAAATTAAAAGTATGAGTAAGATATGCGTTAAAAAGGTAATTTACTAAATGTGTTCCTTACCAAACAACAAAACCTATGAACACAACATAGAAACATGTGCCTCATGCGTTCATGGATAGAGAAACACACATCCATGGATATAACGAAAAAGAAAAAAAGAAATAGCGACGGTTGAAGAATATGGGCTGAATAAAAAATAGAGAAACCTAACCAACCTATATAGCATACAATCGTTTTACACTCTAATAATTAACGTATAAAGAATATGGGCTGAATAAAAAAACCTCAAACACAGTTCATCAGTTCCATTTGCTATATAGGTAATAATTATTATAAAGGACTTGATAACAAATTTCATATTTCACACAGTAGATTAGTTTTGAATAAATCAAAAGTATGATATATACTTTGGTTTTGGTTTGGTCATGGCGGAAATGCATGGTGGTTGCTTCAATGGTGATGGTGGGATAGTTGTTTCAGCGACGGTTGAGGTGAAGTTGGTAATGGTGGTGGCGGTTTTGGTGATGGTGTGGCATCATAAGCGAATGATGTACATAAATACTTAAAAAACCAAAACAAATTTATGGAACCCCATAAGATACGTGTAAACTAGTTAAAAGTACTACAGTATATGAATTAACATCATATTACGTATGTACAGTATAACTGCAGTATACATACCGTATCGTACAAACCGGACTATGAACACCGTAAAGTGTTACGTGCATTGCACATGACTAGCTTAAAATAAATATTTAATAGGGGTTATTGAAAGTGATAGAAACATGTAATTTTTTAAAATATAAAGAATCTTAGCAATTTTAAAGACAATTGACAACTATAAAAAATAGTGTAAACCTAAATGACAAAATAATTTCCTTTGAAATAAACCTTCTTTGTATAATATATTATTTATATTTATATATATATTTATATACAACCTTTACAAACTTCCTACAAGTCTATAACCATTCACACCAAGAAACAACGACCTGGTTTCGTTGGAAAATACTATATTTAACTGTAATTGACGTTTCTTTCCAAAGTAAACCAAAATCCAGATCAAATCATTTGTTTCTCTCTCTAAAAGTTTGGCAAAAACGAAGACAATCGCCATACGATGGCAACATAGCAACTGAGTTTATTCATCAAAATGGGAAATTGTATACCCTCAGCTGCTGCTGCAGATACTCAATCCACCATCTCCGGCAATCCAAGCTCCAATACCAAACCTTCTTCCACTACAGGTTGATTTAATTGTTCTATCGTTATCGCATGAGTATCTGCTCATTTCTTCATTTATTAATCGAATAGTTTGTAAATTCCAATCTGGGAATTTGTAATTCGAGCAAAACCCAGACTATTTGATTTGATTTTGACATGAGTTTCTACATAGTTCTATATTTATAGGCAGAATATCATTATCTTAACGTAATTGACTTTTGATTGTTTCTAAATTTGGGATATTCTAATTAGAGCAAAAACCCAAACTATTTGATTTGATTTGATTTTGACCGGGTAATACTTGTTTAGGAACATCGATTGGTACGAGTAATGGTGTTGGGATTTCAGCCACGAGTAGTAGCAGCACCGGCAATAGCCGGTTTTCAGAAGATTCTCCAACCGGTGAGGTGTTGCCGGCGGCGGATTTGAAGGTTTATACATATTCAGATTTAAAAGCTTGCACTAAAAATTTTAAATCCGATATGGTTTTGGGTATCGGAGGTTTTGGAACCGTGTTCAAGGGTTGGGTGGATGAAAAGACATTATTGCCCTCCAAGAACGGTACTGGATTCATGGTGGCCATCAAGAAACTCAATCATGAAAGTGTTCAGGGGTTGAAAGAATGGCAGGTTTGTTTATACATTTTTTGTGTTGAAAAACATTGATTTTTAATGTGATTTGTTGTTTTTATTAGACTTGTAGTAGTTTTGTTGGGTATGAATATCTTTTGCTAAAACCATAGTAGTTTTGAAAGTTGATTGCTTTTGGTAGAATGCTGATATTATATAAACAATGTGTTGATAGTTTGGTGGATTTAGTAACGATTGTTGAATGTGAAATTGTGATGGTAATTGTTGCAATTTGTGAAATGTTTGATTATGTTCTTTGTTTATTACATAACATCAAGGCAAATTTGAATTTAATAATTTAGCCGATACTAATCCACACTAGCAGTCGGCTAATGATAATCCCAGCTTTCAATTTCCTTGCCTTCGGTAATCCAGTAACATAATTATAATTGATTCACGCAATCACGCTCCTTTTCCACTCGATTTTAATTACATTTCGTTCACAATCATCATTGTGAGCGAAACCGAGTGGAAATTAAGTTGAAATCAAGTGTAAATCAATGATGATTATGCTACTAGGTTGCCCTTGACAATGAAAATGTTATTGGTCAGACTGCTAGTATGAACTATTAGCAATACTAACCAATGGGTCATAACTTATATTATTAAAATCCAATTTGCTTAAAATTTAAAAAAAAAAAGTTAGTTTCATTTTGACAAGAATTGTTTGTTGTAACAAAATTGCAGTCAGAAGTGAACTTCTTGGGACGGCTTTCGCATCCCAATTTGGTAAAGCTTCTTGGATACTGCAAAGAAGATCGAGACCTTTTACTTGTGTATGAGTTCATGCAAAAAGGAAGCTTGGAAAACCATCTTTTTAGACGTAAGTAACGTGTCAAAATATACGCGCCAAAACTATAAAATACATAATTAACTAATTGATTTGTATTTTTTTTGCAGGAGGTTCTGAACCCCTTTCTTGGAATTTACGGCTCAAAATAGCGATAGGTGCGGCCCGAGGACTAGCTTTTTTACACAGTTCAGATGATAATGTCATTTATAGAGATATTAAAGCGTCAAATATTTTGCTTGATGGGGTAAGAGTTTTATATCATATATGAGTGTGTGTGCGTGTGTATATATATATATATATATATCAAATGCAAGCCACTAAAATTCATGAAAACCATGAAAACCACTATAAATCACGTTTTACATATATGTAACTTCTATATCACATGTATGTATATCGTATTATTTACATATATGTATATACGTGGTGATAGTGGTTTTCTTGGTTTTCACTAAAAATTGGTTTTCAAAAGAACTCTCCCCTATATATATACATATATATACATCTTATTTGTAGGCTGATGGTTTTCTTGATGATTGATTGATATTTATGTTTTGGCGATTTGTAGAGTTACAACGCAAAAATTTCGGATTTTGGGTTGGCGAAACTTGGTCCTTCAGGTGGAGTGTCGCATGTTACAACAAGGATCATGGGGACATATGGTTATGCTGCTCCAGAGTACATAGCTACAGGTGACATATTTTTCTGAAATAATAATATTATTGGTGATATACACTTTTTCTAGGGTTAATTACATAGATGGTTCCTATGATTTGGGTAAAGTAACAGGTTTGGTTACTAAAGTTTAAAGGAACAAGTCTGGGGTTTGCGCTTTCAGTTGGTAACGAGTTTGGGTATTAAGGTTAACTTCCGTTAACTTTTCCGTTAAATTAGAGTGAAAATGACCTAAATACCCTTCCACTTTTATCTAAGTATTCAAAAAGTCAAAGTTACCCCCTTTGTAGAATAGTAACCAAGTTTCATAAGTGTTCTAATTACGCCAGTTAATTTTTTTTTTTCCCCTAAAGTCACTCAACTTTCACTTCTATGTAATTTTTTTCATAAATATTTAAATTGATTGAGGCAAACGAACCATATATGAATATTTGTTACTAATTAATGAATTTATAATCTTAATCTGACCTAAATTTTACAATTATGAGACTTTGTTGTTGTGTCATGAATTTGTTATTTTCACAATTGCATCATAATTCAAGTTAATTGAAAAAAAGTTTTCACTTATTTCAAATCAAGATTCATATATGTTTCATTTTCCTCAATCAAATTTTAAAAAAATTAAACAATTTTAAAAAATTTACATAAGATTGAAACACCTAGTGAAAGTTGAGTGACTTTAGAGACAATAAAAACTTTGAGTTACTTATTTGGAACACTTGGGAAACTTGGTTTCTATTAGGTAGATTTTGAGTTTTTATTTATTTATTTATAGATGTAGTAGGTTATAAATATAAACATTTATTTATGTCGTTACGGACTTCTCATAGTTTTTTATTTTTATTTTACTGTTAAAAGTAATTTGTGAATCAAATCAAGTCATTTCACATAAACATTAAAAAAAAAACATTTCCTTGATATAAACAAAGCATATGTAAGCATGGTTTTCAACTGCACATATGATAATATTATTCCAAAAATGCAGGCCATTTATATGTTAAAAGTGATGTCTACGGATTCGGGGTTGTGCTACTTGAAATAATGACGGGCCTACGGGCCCTTGACACAAAAAGGCCCGGCCCACAACACAATCTGGTTGAGTGGGCCAAACCATTGCTACCAAACAGAAAAAAGTTAAAAACAGTAATGGATGGAAGAATTGAAGGACAATATTCAAGTAAAGGTGCCACACTATTCGCTCAACTTGTTCTTCATTGCATTGAACAAGAACCACGTAAGCGACCCGCGATGAAAGAAGTTGTTGATGTTTTGGAGCAAATATATGCTTTGAAGATTAAATCCTAAAGTTTCTTCATACCACTTCTTTTACTTTATAAAATTTGTTTTTTGTTTTTTTCTTTTTTTTTTGCTTTTTTGTAGCACGGTATCATTTTTTATTTATTTTAGGGTTACAGCCTTTATAGTCCTTGGTCCGAAAGTTGTGTTCTTCGCAATTTTCGCATGATTGTATTGTTAACATAAATATTTTTTGAACCTTATTTTTGTATATCCATTCTTGTGAATGGATTATGTATGTTGTTATTACAAGTGTCTTTGTAAACACAATCATGTGGAATTTTTGTAATGATATTCACTCTTTTTGTTGATGATTGGATGGATTATTGTGTTTGTCTTATTAATCCTTAATTTAAAAGATTGAATCCAAAATCAGGTTCTAGGTTTTGTAAAACTTTGAAGAACAAATTTGTAGAGCTATCTTTGTACACAAATATAATGAGGGGTATAAAGACATAACAGAAATAACAAAATGCGACTTTAAAATGTAACCAACCATGCTTTATTTGTGTGTCTGGTTTTTGGGAAACGGTTGATTCTTTTTGTCATTTCATCATAGGGTTTCATCCCCAACCAAACATGTTACTTTGAAGTCACACTAATCTAAACATGTTACTTTAAAAAAACACTCTCAACTTCTTAGTTGTCACCAACCACATAAACAACATCACTCCTATCTTTACAAACCAAGAAAATGCTTAATGAATGATGCAGCAAAGGTAAAATGTAGTTTTGACATTTCCTTTAAATGACCGTGAAAACTTCCATATATATCACCTGTTGGGCGTTATTACTAATAATTACGGACCTGCTAATTACGTATCAGTTAATATTAACAAAATAATTTTACGTTCTGACTTTATATAATTA
>WOUH02000036.1:7290972-7305186 GCA_009936405.2 Stevia rebaudiana
TATGTTATGTTTATTTTTACAGTTGCAGTTGTACTTCAAAGTAAAGCCACCAGAGACAAACAAACCTCAATCAGCTGCAGTGACGAATGGAACATCAGTACCTGGTGTTCCACCACCACCTCCGCCAGCATCAATGGGAAACGCACAAGGAGGTTCACTGCCGCCACCACCTCCGCCAATGGGAAATGGACCACCGAGACCTATGCTGCCAAGTGGAAACTTTCCGGCTCCACCTCCTCCTGTCGGAGGAGGCATGCAAAACTTTACACCTAGGCCGCCAGTCCCGCCGCCTCCGCAAGGGTTCCGCCCACCGCCGCCGCCACCACCGCAGTAAACGAACCAAATGTCCATGCGGAACGTACTTTAGATACTTGTGGGGTTTTTCATTTTTGTAATTCATCCTTTAGAAGTTTTTAGTATGATATCTGTTCTATGGCTATGTGAAATGAAGATATGTGCAAAATGATTTTTTTTACATTGCTTGATATATTATCATGCTTGAATTTCGTTTAGGCAACGTGGATGTACAATTGGGTGTCGTTTAATTGGCTTCGTGTTTGCTTGTTAAAAAACGCATACGGATTTTTCTAAGATTAGACAAACAAATGTATCCAGTAAAGTCCCACTAATCCAGTAGGGTTTTGGAGGAGGTGAGATAGATACATAACTTACCGTTATCCTGATGAGATAAAAAGACTGCTTCAGAGAGACATCTGTCTCAAAACGTCCCAAAAAAACTTTTATGCTAACGGCTTTTTTTCGGGTTTTTTTACACATAGAAGGCCTAAGCATGCACAAACAACCAATGATTAGTAGCAATATAGCACACCAAAAGAACATATTTACATCAAAAGTACCATCAGTGTAGCATCAATAGCATAAATCAAAAAAATAAGAAACTACTCATCTAAGAAGCATGTCATTAGGTCGGATACTATTAACTAAAATCAAGCATACAATCCCTCACTGTTAATTTCTAAGTTTATTTTCTAAATTCGCTCAAAATAAAACTAGTAAGTGAACACTGTTTGTTTGTGGTGGGCTTTAGCCTTGAAAGTGTGTCAAAACTTTGACAAAATTATGAAATAGTTAATTCGGAATTAATAAATATCATTTAAAAAAAAACTAAATCTTAAAGTAGTTATGACTATACGTTCCTCTTTCTGTTACTTATAAATACCAAGATATAAGTTTTAAATGAAATTTACGATGAAACAAAATAAAATATGACAGAAAACTATAGAACTTTAACATACCAAAAAGATAGAAACATGCAAAAAATCAATATTATAATATATAAAAATTTTATGGAGATTAAATGTAAGAAGAAATTACTCTTCATTTTTTACAACTTGGTATGCAGAGCAAGTAGTTATGTCTCCTTTGTCTTATCATAGTTGGTGCAATCTTACACCAGCCAAATTTTCCTGAGGATCATCATTAACTGTCATCATGGACGTCATCATAACTATAGGTAACACACAAAACTTTTAGTATTTAAGTTTTTTTTTTATATATTTAAATTTACATCTTTTAAGTTTTCCTTTTATAACATTTAACACATACATCTTTACACTTCGAGTAAACTGTTGTGCTCTTTTGTTCATATCTACATTTTTTTTGTCTAGGTTACCTTCAAAACCGAGCCGAACCACGTGTAGTAGACAAAACCACTATATTTATTTTTATCTACGTCTCGATATAACTTATGTTCCAAACCGACCAAGGTAAAAGCATTCCAAGCACAAGGTTACAACTCCTTGAAGCTACTATATTTGAGCTTTTGTTTTCCTATTATAACTTTTAGGTTCAAAATGCATTGCTACTATGTATTTATTTCTATCTACATTTACGTAAAGTGTAACCGCTACAAGGTGTTCTCTTTAAATATTAAATTTACATTAGTTACCGTTTATTAAAATTGGGCATGCGACCCGCTGCAAACCTGCCCACTAGTTAGTATGAAAACAGGTATGATATTTATTAAGCCGATCTTTAAAGTGTATAGTAATTTGTAATGTTATCAGATTTATATTATTATGTTAAAATACTTTTTTAATAAAATTATTCTTCAATTTCTAGGATTTTTGTGATTTGAAAGTCCACTTGAGAACCGACCCACTAGATGCCTTAGATTTGTGGCCTTAAAAGAAAGATAGCCACTAAAGTCTAAAGGTGCATCATGCAAATCTTCCTACATTGGTGAAAAGGGGTTGCCAACCCAAGATACTGGAGCCATATGGCCCATATCCTGTTGTCTCATACGTCCACTAAAATTTATTTTTTGTTTATTCTTCCTTCTTGTACCATCATTCTTATAGAAATCCCACCCTATCATCTCACCTTTCAACTTAGGAAATGTCACAAATGCTTATAGAAACCCCACGCTACCTACCATCTCCCATTGTTCAACTTAGCCCATGTTACCCTTGTGACATCATTCATCTTTTGATATCATGCGTAACTAAATGTTTATTGACGAATAACGCTCTAAATGAACCGAGTGAACTTTTGTTCATGTTCATTCGTTTAACGTAAAACTTGAACAAAACATTCTTGTTTGTGTTCGTTCGTTAAGGAGTTAACCTTTCGACAAATGGTCAGCGAACGAAAATACTATTTTAAATAATAAAATTCAACATTTTTAATCTCAAGTATTAGGCAAATCACCTTAAATAATTATAAAATTAAGCACTTTATATAATAATCATTAAGATAGTTATCTTAGAGTTATAATTTTGATTAAGAATACCCTAAATTTAGGGTGAAACTAGTCTTTCTAATTTTACTAAGTTCCATACTCATAAAGACCTGTTTAATACGAGATAATAAAATGCCCGAGAAAAATGTAATGAACGAGGTAATAAAATCAATAATAGAAAAAATAAGATTATTAGCATTCCATTGTCTTGTTTAAATTGTTTGGTTACTAATGGTAATGATACTTTATGTATTTGGTGGTAGGAAAAGCTGAAATAATGTAATACAATTCATGGGTGGATCATGGTTCTGTTCGGATTATGGGTTGGGTCGTTGCATGAGTCTTGAGTCGTGTGTCAAGTCATTGTTTAGGCCATGGGTCAGGTTATGTGTTGAGTTCATAAATCGGTTCATGGGTCAGATCAATCTTTCAAGGAAAGAAATGAAAAAGACTCCCAATGAATGAAAATCATAAATGAAAAAAAATCACATTTCCTAAGTAAAAGTACATTTCATTCTGTGTAACCCAACAAAGTTTTTTTTGTTCTAACATAATAACTTATTTCATTCCGACATTCATTCATACATAATAAACCACACCTTAGAGTTATAATTTTGGTTAAAATTTACCGTAAACTTTTTTAATTAGTTTATTTATATTTCAAGTACTTAACTTTAGATAATGAAGGATTATGTGTATATATAAAGATTTAAGAGCCTACATAAAATACCTTATCCGATACATCCGGACTAGATTCCGCACAACCAGCACCTATCGATCTTTACAACAAAACATAAAAAGAGTGAAAAGACTTGTCTTGAAAATTCGAACCATTATTACAACACTATATATGTGTTATACAAGTGTTAAAAAATTATCAGAATTCTAAAAAGAAAAACATTACCATTTGATCCTTCCCCTCTATACACACAGTCAAAAGCACACTGTAAATATATTTTATAATTTATAATTCTAATTTGTATAACCTTTGATCACCTTAATTCTTAAAATTTAGATTAATATTGCCATATCACATTTACTATTCATAAATGAAAACACAAGTACTCGAATAAAGTGTTTCATGTAAACCCAACCCAGCTCAACTCAACGTGTGAAGTGTTTCAATCAGTCTCACAGCTTTATCTCATTTTGAAAATCTACTGTCATCCAACCACTTTGTCATATAACTAACTATACCATTTTAAAGTTTTCGGAACAAGATAACAACCAACATCCCATTCCCACATTATCAATAATCCCAATATAAAAAACAAAATCCTTAAACAAACAAACTTAAAAAAAACCCCGACCCGACCCGATACAAAAACCGTTACCCATTCATTCTAATGTTTTAAGAAGCCTAAACAAACCTGCTGCTTCACGAATTCTTGAAAACTCGATGCAAAACGCCTGAACTTCAATGAAAAGATCTTGAACGTTGATTATCTTGTTTCTGATCAAACTTTGCAAGAAAACACACACCAACCTCACCAATCGGTTTTGCATGTATTTATCCTTAATATTCTGGCATGATGATATACAGTTGGTTATATACATATGCACAAACTCGGTTGGTAACTCAACCGCGGTTGTCAACCGGTTCACAACTTCCATTGAATGCAGACTCATGTCCATGTTCACAAGAACCATAAAGTACTCAGAAATTTCAGGCGAATTCATTAATTTAATCAAAACTTCAACCGCGATTAAAGGATTGTTTTCCACAAGTTCAGGTAGTTTTCTTGGAGTTAACCCACAATGGTATACGAGTTTCGGGTCAGATGCTAACTCGAGTAAAACTTGTTCTTGTTGAGTTGGAGCAAGTGGGCCCTTCAACGCTTTCACAATCAGGTCGCGAACCGCTGCACCACGGCTCGTGTCGGCGCACATACCCGTATCCCAAAGCGGTTCGTGGTTGTTGTCAGGGTTAACCCATACCAGTTCACCTTCTAGAACCGGGAGTCGAGGTGGGTGCGGTCTGGTCCAATGCGGATATAACCCTTCGAATGAAGAAGACTTAATCAGACCCGTTACGGTTTCTTCTCTGTCACCGGATCCAATCTTGGGTTTGACTCCGGGTTGGAAGTCAAACTCGGGGGAATTAACATCACACCCACGCGGAACATCCGGGTCGGGTATCACATTCTTTATAGCAACATCTTTAAAAAAACAGTTAAACGGGTCGGGTTGGGTTTTTTCAAGGTACAGTTTTTGTAACGGGTCGAGTGGCGGGGAACTGTGGGATGAAGAATCAAATTTGTTGATGTAATCGGCTGCTGATAATTTCAAAACTTCTTTGGTCCCACTTAGCAGATGAAGGATGAAGGATTTTTCAAAAGTTTCTGCTTTTTCATTGGTTGAAGCTTTAATAAGCAAGGAAATGTATGGATTTGTGGATGATTGCGGGGAGGAATACGCGTGATGAAGTAACGCGAATGCAACCAAACGTTCGGTGGGTTTGAGAAATTTTGGCGTGTCTTCTAAGAGGATAACAAGTGCAGAGCAGATTCCAAGAAGTAGAGAGCGCGGGTTCTTTGAAGAGAATTCGGTTATGATTTCTTCAATCGGACGTTTTTCACCATCTTTAAGTAGGGAATATAGAACAGCGGTTGCTGGTCTCCCGATCATTTTCTATCCTACAAAAATAAATAAAAATTATTATATAAGTTTAAAAAAGTATAATTTTCAATACTCCAAGATTTTGACCAATTTTGATCAAGTTTGACCAAAATTTGACCAACTATGATAGATTACTATATCAGATATAGTATATCTCACAAGCTTGTTAATTTCTTCTAGCGTTTATAAATGTAACTATGACAAAAAAATGAACCATTAGAAAAATAACATGTGTTTCCAAGTAGCTTCTACACATAACTAAGTAAAATTAAATATGATCATTAAGTAGTCTAAAGGTTCACTAAATAATTTAGTTGACTACTATAAGAGAATCACATGTGTGATAATTTTAACTAGTTGTATAGATGTCGCTATAACAATAAATGATATCCTACATTTTCTACGCACCATACACATTCGTGTGTAAAATGAAACCAAAGTTCATTTTAGCAACAAAAGAAACACTTTAGTACTTAGGAAAACGAAAACCAATTGTTCGTTGTTTTCTCCATGTTGCATATTGCTATCGAAACAAACAAAAAAAGCATCTTGTACTACTAAGCAACATACGCAATCTATTAATAATAATATGAACACTTGAAGTAAGTTTAAAGAATCATAAAACAACGATACACTACTAAAATACATCTTAAAGTATTAGACTATTGGCTATAAAATAAAAACAAGACAACTAAACATTAGTTTTAAATTGTAACATAAGAACAATTGTAACTAAAAACAGTCGATAGTGATGGATTTATAATCAAAGTTTTAAGTTATAAGTGTTCTGGGGAGAAACAACCATGTAGAAGATTGTGTTAGGAGAAAAGAAAAAAAAAACAAAAGGCATGTGGTTGTACATTTTTTCACATTTCTCACAATTTGTGGTGATCCAAAAGTAAGGATTATTGATTGAAGATGTAAATAATTTGGAAGAGAAAAAGGCATATAAAAGTATATAGAGTTTGAAGATTAAACACTGAATGATTTTAAACGTGTGTTCACGTCATGGAGGTTTCCTAGAGCAACGTATTGCCAATGAAAAGAAGGTTTATACTTTATATGTTAACCAATAAGTAATAACATGATTGAATTGATTAGATTATAAAGGATAATGTAGAAGGAAGTGATATCACAAGTTATTATTGGTATTTGAACCAACAAAACTGAAATAAAGGTAGTCTGTGATAACTTAAACCCTTTTTGAGGGCTGAAAATATCCAGTATGTATTAAAGACTGGTGCTTGCAGTAGATGGATCATGGAGTTAAACTTTGATAAAATAAAAATTAAGAGACTTTGTGAACTGATGTTATATCAAAAGAAAGAAGTAGTCATGTGAAGGGTGAAAAACATTAATGAGATATGAGTGGTATGATCAAAGTGAAGCAGTTGTGAATTGTGAACCGTTAATGCGTTATGCAATTCTACTAAACGATTGAAAGTTGATGTGGAAGTTACTGAAAAGCTGAATGACTATAATGAAATAATTAAATGAGGTAGAGCCAGTTGGTTAAATTAGGTTGCAGGAAAAAATAAAGATGGAGTAGGTTCATGTTCATCAAAATCAAATTAAAGTGGAATATCATAATTCATAATGCAGGAGAAATAGAAAGGGATGATTCAAATGGTTGTCTTTTGAGGTTTTTATAAATTTATAGCAATTTGCAGCACAGTATATTGATGACACTTTGATTGGTTGCATGTATTAATGTCAAAACAAAACAGACAAAAAAAAAAAGCTTCGGTTCTAACTTCTAATGGATGAACGTATATAAATACCCAGCTGGTACAAAAAATAACATTTTTAACTTCAAGCAATATTCAAAATTTCATAATAAGATTGCACAAAGATAACACCACAAACCACCAGAACCAAATATAAGATTTCATGAGTCTTGACATCTCAATTTAAAGACATTAAAATCAAACTGAAAAACCTCCAATTCGGTAATATAGGGCTCCATGACTGCTCATTCAGACTCTAACTAGAATTGCAGGCCGACTAAATCCATTCATCATTTTAAGTGGAAAATCGAGCAAAATTACCAAATCTGATTAGATACAGCTTATTTCAACGGAAACTAGTTGCTTCCGATTTGCACCTACTAACATATGAAACTAACTGGAAACAGTACAACCAGCAATTGAAGAGTTCTATTTTCGAACTGAATAATCGAATTTATGGACTCGAATTTCATAAAAGAGACGATGAAACCCTAGAAACAACAAAAGAGGCGAAACGAAACCTTAAAAATGATCAGATCCAAACACATAAAGAATGTTCGAGTGAAAGATCTTACCAGTGATTACTGCTTTATCGCCGTCACCGATTTGGATGAGAGAGTGAGAATGAAACGAGATGAATGTTTGAAATCGATCAAAGACTTCGATAAAAAGTTATCCCACACTTTGTTACTTTTATTATCGACCACTTAACTGAAGATTTCACGAATTTATACCCGAATTTTTTTTTTTTACATATTTCACATGCAACTAGGTAAAGAATTCATTGGTGAAGTTATGGACTTATGGTGGTTTAATTACGTAAAAAATTAGTTTTAAAAATCAACACGTTGATATATTACATGACATGACATGACTGTATATTTGAAATCAGAAAATTGTTTTGCCGTCGGTAAAAATACTTAAAATAGTGTTAAAAAACACGAAATAAGAAACCATGAAAAAATTTGATCTACTCAAATTTAGCTCTTTAAGAAGCACGTAAAGAGAAGCGTATGAAGTTGCGGCGGCTTGATTTTAAATAATAGTGATACATTTAAATCAAGAAAAAGTTACCTTGTAGTAAGCATGGGCGTTAAGTAAACGTGAAATAAAGATGCTTCTGTACTCGAAAGTTGTAAATATTGATTGTGACAGTGAAGTTGAGGTTGGAAAGATAACTTCTTCACAATGTCGGAGATTGAAAATTTTGATGTGGAAGGCCGAATTCACGAGACCTATAGATTTTTTTCCATCGCTATGATTCGTTTTACGTGTTTGGGTCAGCGATTTTGGTCGGGTAGAGTCCATCAATAAAAATTCTAAATATCTAATTTAGCTATATACATCTTCTAACTTATCACAAGTTAGTGAATCCCATTTTTTAGTCACAAGTCATAAATCCTATTTTTTCTAACATTTATGTTAGAAAATTAACCGACTAAATTGTTTATTAGGACAAATAGTTCAAACAAGTCATTCGTTTTGCATCACGATATATGATTTAAGACCCAGTAAATCCAAACACAAGCTGTAGCACGCAAGTTTTTTACAAAAAAAATATTTATATCTTGGATATATCAAATTCTCAAATAAATTATTTTATCAATTCATTTTGTGAACCCACAATCCTTAGTAATAAGGTTTTAAAAAAGTAGTTTTAGCAATTCACGAAATTTGTTTTAAGACTGTAGGAATTGGGTTACGTTTTTATTAAAACATAATTATAAAATGAACATGACGATGTTCTCGTTATACAAGGGATATACTTTTGCACAATACCGTATACAAAACCGAATGATAAAAAAAAATATTAAATACAACTTATAAAAATATATTAATTCAAACCGATGTAGGAGAACCCATCAATTGTAGAACTACTTGACTCGAGTTGTCCATAATTCCAGTATGTTCACAATTGTCTCCATTTTGTTGTTGTGGCTAAAGATCCATGTCTTTGAACCCAACTATGTTAACTGCACTAATAGATGAACTAAAAACAAAAATTCAGCATTGGTTGAGGCACGTATTCAATACGCTTCCCTTAAAACAGATTTCGCGCCTCTACACAAGATAAACGCGTCTGTCTCCCAGGATACAACAACCGGAACAGTATGTGTACAGTCGGGAATGTTCCCGCACTTGCAATATCACCGGATTATTGATGTGTTTAAAAATGGTACGAAAATATGAAGATTGAGATGGTGGAATGATTAGAGAGACCACATCTCTCAATTTACATAACTTGATAGAACACAATGTTATATTCTCTAACTCTATTTTTATCATCCTTATCATCTTCAACTCTAAATAATAAACCATGAAGTTCATTAAATATGCATTCCAATTGAGTCCTTTCATTTATCTTATACAAATGAAACCAACAATTTTATTAATTCATCTACGTTACTTACTGAATAACTTATTTTCACTAAATTTCCAACACTAGATTAGTATGGCCCTTTGCGAGAATGACACGCACAAATAAAAAATAATAATCCAAAAATGTGTTTTGGTCATCTAATCGCATATTAATAAGATATTTAGATTCATCATTGCTTGTGATCCTTGTTGATTACGACCTACACTATGCATTATAATAGATGTGACATTTATTTAGTAATAACTAGTTTTTACTACCCGGGCGTTGCGCCGGGATTACGACACGTTTTCTTAAACAGGATACATGATTCGTTTTCTTAAGAACCTCACATTCCGCCTAAGGATTTATTGTTTTTCACTATAAATTCTAAACAAACAAACCGCTAACAATATTACAATCATATCACTAAGGTTTTATATAAATACAAAATTATTATCCTTCTAAAATTCCTTTTTCTCCTCCAACAATACATTAGGATCTTCATTAATCTTATCCGTTTGCACGATTCAACACAAATCCTGCAAAGAATAAGAGTGATAATTACATGTCCATACATTCTTACTTCCATTCTTTTCTATATGACAAAAAAATAAAACAAATCAGATTAAACATCTAAGGAAAGTCAAAACATTTTATGAAGTTTGTGAATTGAAGGAAACCATTGAAGGGTTGGCCTCATGCCCAGGATTTCCTAAAGGTCATCCCCATTGAAGGGTTGGGCCAACATATGTCGGCTGTGGAATACCGGGCAATCCTTAAGCACCGGCTAATGATACATTTGTTTCCAGTTGATGAGCCTTGCCGAGTTTGTCACAACGCTTGTTTGGACTCCTTTGGTGAGCATGCAGTCTATTGCAAGGAGTTGCCTGGGTTTAAATACAAACATGATCTGGTTAGAGATGTACTATGTGATGTTCTTAAACGGGCGGGGGTTTCTGCTAAAAAAGAGGCCCCTGTGAACTTTCTTACAGATCTGCTTGAAGGGAGGTCTACTCTACGGCCAGCTGATGTTCTTGTGTTTGGGTGGGGAGGGGGAAAACGTGCTTGTGTGGACCTTACAGGAGTGTCCCCTCTTGTTGGGCTCAAGGTAAATGGGTTCGTTGCGGGTCAAGCGGCGCTTAAGGCGGAATCAGGAAAAGTTGCTAAACACGAAAAAGCTTGCTCGGAGAATCAACACGTGTTTATCCCTTTTGCCTTTGATACATTTGGTTTTCTAGCCCCGGAGGCTGTAAAATTTTTTGATAGGGTTCAACGGATCGTGCATAATAATGTTTCGGCCCCTAAGACCCAGCGCTTTGTTTTTTCTAGAATCATTTTTGCAATTCAAAAGGGGGTTGCGGCACAACTTGTTGCCCGCTTACCCACCACATTATTGTAACCAGAGAATTTTTATGATCTAATGTGTGTAATTAAAAAAAAATAATAATAATAAAAAATAAAAATAAATTCTTGTTCCATTAACACTATGTTATGATTTTGGTGAAAGAAAGTTGAGTCATTGGATGTTGAATTAAATCATAATTTTGTAACAACCATTCAGAATATTTGATATTATGCTTGAGTCCAACCTAAAATATAATTTTAATTCTTGTTTAAATATTGAATTACACCAGTTTGCACACGTGATGTTGGTTTATATTATTTGCTAGAGAGAGTCACATGCATACGGAGAGAAGCAAATTAAGTTGGTGGACTGATCAATCCTACTTTAATAGGAAGTTAAGTCTAACCATTCACCAAATCTGGTCACCCAAAATCTTTCTTTCACATTAAACATCTGCTGATCAATCTAGCATGTTTGCTTGAAAAAAGAACATTTGATATTATGTTGCAACTTACTAGCATTAGACGACTAGTGTAATTCACTGTTGTGTACTTGATATATCTTATGGGAATTTTGATAGAATTTGTCCATCTAATGAGATATTTTTTTATTGGTTTTAAGGTTAGACACAGGACAATATTCTGTATTGGATATATCTTAAGGGATTTTTATATTAGCAGTGTGGTTAAATTGGAAAAGGTCCCACTTTTAAAGTTTGCTTTGGGCCTCCAAATATGTTGAGCCGGTCCTGTATATGTTTGTCAGTTATTTGCTCGATCAGGAAGTATGAAGTTTGATGTAAGGAGGTATGCATCTTACCTTGTAGATTGCACATTATACAAGCACGAATATATTAATTGCCATCATAGAATATAACCTTACTTACAAAATTTATAAGTTGGACCCCTTTGCCAAATAAACTTGATCTTCTTAGCACAGATACAGTTTCCAAAACCAACAGACCGAAATTAAAGACGTCTGCCTTGGTTGACAGCCGTGATGTCTGTAGATATTCTGGTGCTATGTAATGGTGTGCCCTGTAATCACTGTCACATGTGTCATAAACCGGTTCAACACGAACGTCGTCAGAGTCTAGTTGACTGGCATCGCAAAATTAAAACCTGATAGTTTAGGGTTAAATCTTTCATCTAAAAGAATGTTGTCGGGCTTTACATTGCCATGTATGATCCGAATGGAAGCATGTTTATGAAGGTATACAAGTGCCCTAGCTACACCTAGGATTATTTTGCACCGTTTATTCCAGTCTAAACGAGGACTACCTGCAAACACATATGGCAAATTTGTCCGTTTAAAATTAAATAAAGTAAGGTTAACAGTATCAATTGCATGTTCTTAAACTCAATCAGAAGTTCCCAAGAGTTGCAGTGTTCTCTTTGTTAACTAAGTAATGACTTTTATTACGAAGAATACATTTTAAGTAAAAAGTGTTACCAAAAATCAGTTCAGCCAGAGTTGCATCAGATGCAAAGTCATAAATGATGTAAGCCTTCGTTCCTTCAATGCAATATCCAAGCAACTGAATCAAATTTTCATGTTCTAACCTAACAAGTAATGATGCTTCATTTATACATTGTTTGTATCTGTGGGCAAATTGCGCATCTGAATATTGAGTGATTGTTATATTTTGTCCATGTTTTAGCCTTCCCTGAAAAGAAAATCAAGTATGTGTTTCTTGAAAAAAAAAGAGTTAAAAGATAAAACCTTTATTAAATGAAAGCTTAAATGTGAAAATGGATACCTTGTACGCCGAATAAAAAGTGTGAACAAACAACATATGTAATTAATTGTATGTATATTAGCATAATGACCGTTAAAACCTCTAAAACATGAAATATATATGTGATTATATGTATACCTTGAACATGGACATGTATCCAGTGGACGAAAGCCTATTAGCTTTAGAGAGTTGTTGGGTTGCATAAAGAATAGTATTAAAATCAAATCGGTGTACAATTTGGTCTTCACCTCCAACCTTGTAGAGGTATATATTCAAGGATTTTAAACTTGTCCCTCCAACTGCAAAGTTCAACAAATAACTACATGTTAACTAAAAGTGGATCTGATAAAAGAAATAGAATAGATAAATAAAAAGTTGTCTTTGTTCTGAGCTCAGGTTTATTTTCAATTAAAAGATACAAGCATTGCCATAGTAGCCAACCCCAAACTTCGACAGATCCTGACCTTTTCAATCAACAATTAGATCAAACAATTGTAAGCTGCAAAACGATTGAGCAGTCGAATATATTACAAATTCAATAAGAAATCATGTGCCGAGATAAAAAACGGATAAAAAACTATTAGCAGTAAAACCATTGGGTTGAATGGTCATGGCTTGACCTAGTCCAACACCTTTCTAACGAGACCCAAGGTCACCTCCTTTAACATAAACTCACTTTAACCTATTTTTTGAACCATCACCAAACCATTTTGTCCCTCCTAGTTCCAAGTTTCATGATAACACTATATGTATGTAAAAGAAAATCCTCATTCCAAGAACAAGCAATAAAATGTTAATTTCACTGAACTTAACATAGTACCTGAGCTCGGATTGTATGTAATGGAGGTGTTTGTACACCTCTACCAAAAAGTTTGAATGGCATTGTATTGTCAGCTTTCTCTTGCAAGGATAGGATAGACTCTAAGACCCACCACAACCTCGGCCATAGTAGGGCGTTGCTTGGGACGGCTATGCACACATCGGTCAGCAAGTAGTGCAAACTCCTTTAAGCATTTAGGGAATATTCTATCCCTTAATTTATAATCAACTATTTGCTTTAGCCTTCCTTCTTTAATGGCGTCTTGAGCCCATGGTGCCAAACCCCACTCCTCCTCATCAATACTTTTATCTACTGTTTTTTTCTCACATAAGACTTCAAGCAGTACCACCCCAAAGGCATACACATAAGACTTCCGAGTCAACCTACCTGTTTGAAAGTAATCTGGATCTAGATATCCAAATGTGCCTCTCACCAAAGTGTTAACATAAGTGGATGGCTGATTAATGGGACCTATTTTAGATAACCCAAAGTCAGAAATCTTAGCCGCCCAATTGTCACCTAACAATATATTGGAGGTCTTAACATCTCGATGAATAACTCCATGCTTAATGCCTGTACTTGTGTGTAGGTAATCTAACCCACGAGCCGTCCCTATACATATTTTGAGTCTCCGCGTCCAACTAATTAGAGGAGCTCGAGTTTTGTGGATACGATCTGCAAGAGTTCCATTGGAAATATATTCATATACAAGAATCATCTCTTGCCTATCACTGTAGTAACCAACTAAAGATACCAAATGATAGTGCCTTATATGTATAGCATCTCAACTTCAGCCCAAAATTCTTTTGCACCTTGACTAGAATCTGGATCCAACCGCTTAGTTGCAACATCCAAAAGCGATTCCCCACAAGAGATGGTGCCTCTGTAAACTTTGCCAACCCCCC
>WOUH02000036.1:7320980-7336852 GCA_009936405.2 Stevia rebaudiana
CACCGACCTTAATATCCTGAGATAATATCAAGATGGGGATATTAAGCGTCACATACGTTAATATTATGAGATAATATAAAGATGCAATATTAATGCCAAATTAACAAAGGTTTTATGTGAAATGTTAAAACCCGTGAACTCACCAGCGTAAGCTGACTGTTTTCAAAATATATATATAATCTCAGGTATATGAGCAAGACAAGAGAAGGACTGGCTGGGTTATTATTATTATTTTATTGTAAATATTTGCTTCCGTTGTAATACATTATTGTAAGCAATAAAAAGATATGTTTTGGTGTAATTTGTCTTGTGTATAAATCTGGTGGCTCGATCTTGGCATGATTGTTGTTTAGTGACGATCCTTTCTTGGGTCGGAGGTCGGGGACCGAGGGCCGGGAAGCGGGGTGTCACACAGCTGCATGTGCTTGTATGCATATGCATTTTCAGTGAACTGGTCAGCAAACGCTTGATCAAAAGATACTTGTGGTTCATTGGGATTTACAGCTTGTGGCTCACTAATATTAACATTTGTTTCAGTTTGAACTTCCCTTGTACCACTTGGCTCTTGGGCTTCTTTGGTTATTTGTTCATTTAAGGCCAACTCCTCCTCAGTTAAATCCCCAATCAAAGCTCCAACAGCTTTGATTTCTTTCTTTTCAAACTTGGATTTTGGTTTTGAAGATTCAGGAGCTTTCACCTTGCCCTTGGCCTTTTGTTGCCTACTTTTCAAGACTTTCAACTATCCATCAAGAAATTCTTTTTCAATTTCTATGGAAGACCTCTCTTTTGTGATGTCTTCAATGGATGGTAGAATGTAGTTTGCTGGATCTTCATTAAAATTCTTTAGCATTTCATACCATTCAAATCGTTCAAGTAGTTTAGTCTTATAATCTGATGATAATTCAACAGGTGTTTGTGGTTCTGATGCTGATTCAGGTGCTGTTGATTTAAGTTTCTTTGACGATTTTTTAGAGATGTCATCATCATCAACTTTTCTCTTCTCCCCCTTGGAGGAAGGATCATCATCATGCTTATCCTCCTTGTTAGTTTTGACAGCAGCAACAAGTTGGGGTTTCAGCTCACATAGCTTTGCTGCAAGCTCAGTAATCTTATTTTTCAATAATTGAATAGAATAATCTCTATTCTCAACTTCCTTTTTCAATGTTTCAAATTTATCTTTTATCTGAGAGACATTTTCATCTGACCCTTTTGCTGTTATCAAGCTACTGTTCAGTCTTCTTACTTCTTTAACAGAGTCTTGAAGGGACTTTGTCTTGCTTTCAATTTCTTGTTGTAGCTTGTTAAATTTGGATTGCAATGCCTTGAGCTGTTTGCTTTTTAATTCTGCATCCGGATTAGCTTTTTCAAATTTTCCTTTAAGCATTTTCACTTTGTCTGCTTTATCGAGTTTTAAATCGTTTTCACCTAAACTAAAACACACACAAAAGGCAAGTGTACCCCGTCATGTTTGTAATATAGCTTTGATAAGAACCTGGACAGTGGTGTTTAATTACTAAATCTTTGTCGATAATTAACTAAAGTTAAAACAAGTCTTTCTGAAATGATGATTACCTTTTTCTTTTTGTTTTCAAGATTGATATTTAAAGCAAGTAAATTGATAGATAGAACTCAGATGATGAGAAGGTTATCACCCTAACGCTGAATCCACTTAACCCTGGTGAATTGTTGTGTGGTAAACCTACTACCGAATAAAGAATCGTGTCTCGTTAGAGTACTCCGTTTCTTGTAACCCTTTGGAAAAGCCCGAATACGTGACCCCCCCACGAATTATCTGTATTAAACCAAGCAAGCAAATTAGATAGATTTAAGATTAGGGAAGCCTCTCGTTAAAGTAAGTTTGTCCTAACAATTCTTTGGAAAATACCAAGACATCAACAAGAAATTTTTCCTTAAAACTGATTTAAGTAGGTAAAACAGTTGCACTCCTTAACTTACAACTTTCCCCCTCAAAACATTACACGTTTGTGTCATGTTAGCATGCTCCAAAGGACTACAACGACTAAGAAGAAGTAGATTATAACAAGTGTCGCCCGTTAGAGTCGTAACACAGAGAAATAGTGTTTAGTTAACTGATTATCTCTTTGAGGATTCCTTTTCCTTTACATGCACCATAAACACAACTTGTGTTTACAAGCTATGGATAATATAGTTTGGTTAAATGATTTTATTTTCCTTTTCAAGCACCAAAAGTTAGCTCCCCAAACCAATTAACCCTTATTCTTAACCAATTATCAAAACATCGTATTTTTCATCAAAGATAATCAAATGTTTACCATTTGTCTAACTAATTTAAACCACACAAACATAATTTAAAGGTTAAGCTTCATATGGATTAGGGTGATAAAATGAGTTTAGCTCATAATGAGCTTTACAATAACAAGAAGCAAGCAAATACAATTCATGGTTAAACCAAAACGATCTCACCAAGAGGGTTTACAAAGATGATGATGATGATAATAACAACCTCTTGAACGCACGAACTCTCCTTCTTGTCAACGAACGGATCCTCCACTTGTGATTGTGAGTTGTAGGTGGAAGAGAGGTGAAAATGATGCTAATACAAAACCCGACACCTCTCTTCTTAGAAGGATCCCCCAAAATGAGGGTCTTGAGCTCTATTTATAAGCTGATCTTCTGGCCAGGAACGGCCCGTGTGAGATGAGCCACGGGGCCGTGGTCACATTTTGTCGGTTCGTACATGCAGATCTGGTCAGCACGGGGGCATGGTCAAATAGGCACGGGGCCGTGGTCACCCTGGTTTCCCGACATGGTAATTTTTGTCTTATTTTGGCTTGACACGGGGGCGTGCTGACCGGGGCACGGGGTCGTGCCTCTCTGTTGACTTTGTAATTTTCTTTGTTTTAAGTCTCAGTTTTGCTCGTTTTCCCGTTTGAATGCCCTTCTTAGCCCATAATCACAAAGTAAGCATAATTAGTACCAATATATTGTAATAATATAATAAACAATGTAAATTTGTTGATTAATTTCGTATAAAATGCGTATAATTTTGTGCATATCAGTTTGTAATGGGTACAACTGGAAAAGGGTGCATATCAGTTTGTAATGGGTACAACTGGAAAAGGGACCCTTATTACATTTCAATAAGAGAACCGGGTCGAGAATAGTTATTACCTCAATAAATTAGAAATTTAATAAACTAAATCACACTAGTAAGTTATTTATGGATCATTGGTGGATCAGATAAAAAGGTAATAACACGAGTTCATTTGGGTTGTATATGTAATGATAACTAGCTAACCAAGAGATCAATTACACTAAAGTTCAACTTTAAAACACAACAGTCAAACTTATAATATATAATTATGATAGTGAGTTATTTTGGTAACTCTATCACAAAAATGGTTAATTAATGTAATAATTAATCTAAACCAAAACAAAAACTTAAACGCACCCTAATTATATGTGTCGGGCCTTTATTTGTATGATCTGGGTAGGATCATCATCATCTGTCTAATACTTGCGAAGTTTGTTGCTCACTATATCAGGTGAGTTTACAGCCCCACAAACTCTTTTCTTGTTTTTAGACTTTGGGGTGAGAAAACTACTTGCAAAATAACTTTTTTGATATGTTTAATCTTGATTAAGAACTCACGAATACTTAGTGTAACAATTACGAAAACTCAAGTCATTAACATTATATCGGATCGTTAAAGTACTATCGGGTTTGACAAACCCCACTCGAGCGATTGGAGGTCGCGTTGGGTGCAATATTGGCCTACACAACAAGTTGGCGTCAATAGTAGACGCAACATTAAG
Organism: Stevia rebaudiana; assembly: GCA_009936405.2. Classification (NCBI taxonomy): domain Eukaryota; kingdom Viridiplantae; phylum Streptophyta; class Magnoliopsida; order Asterales; family Asteraceae; genus Stevia; species Stevia rebaudiana. The sequence continues at coordinate 7,324,779 of WOUH02000036.1, forward strand.
TCAAAACCAACTGTCCGCTTCGGGGTCGGTTCACTATAGTATTGTGATTTTATGACTAGCTATCATTTCTTAATTCTTGTATTAACATGATCCACAACTCAACTTGAATACTGTTATCTGACAACTTTACTATTTTTGTCTAAACTTGTGAACTCACCAACCTTATGTTGACACTTTTAAGTATGTTTTCTCAGGTAACCCAGGATACGATAAGGAGTAGGCATACGAGTCCATGCATCTTATTAAACTATTGTTTGGCATTAAAACCATTGAACTTGTGTTTTAGGATACGTGTCATGTTTTGCACGTTTTTATTTCTTTGCTTCCGCATTTAACTTACATTAAAATATTAAACGTTTCCGCAACTTTGATGAACGATTTTGAAAAATACAATCATATTGAATTATATGTTTTTGTTATAAATCATATAGCGCGTCGTTCAATATGACCATTGACTTCGATCCTGACCCGGTCGTCGCTCCTCTAACGCGGGTTATTCGCGAGTGGAAATTTGAGGGTGTGACAACTTGCACAAGCATCAAAAGATATTGCTGTGAAGAAAGCCTTCAAAGAAAATTTTCCCAAAACAACATATCTTCCAAATACTCTAAGAGCAATTCAAGTGGAAATCTGATTGTTGAATGCTCAAAGAAGAGTTATTGATTTACTTGCAAGGAAGATTTCTCATAACGAAATAAAAGTTCCATTCTTGAATTAAACTCCCATTATCTACAACCACCCAAATCTTGAAGACACCAATAAACACTTCTACGTCATCATCAACATCTTTACCTCAAAAGTGACCTCAATCAAACTTGAAGAACTCCAATCTTAATCTTTTATAAAGATTCATTATTCTTTCTGGAGATGGTTATTCTTTATTCTTTTTCCAATCTTTTATTATTTTTTAGAAGCATCATCCTCAAAGGGAGATTGTTGAGCTTATTTATTGAGGATGATAGCTTGCTAACAGTTTGATATAAAGAACAAGTATTTTCAAGTGAAGCTGCCATTATGGACAATGAAAGGTGCGATTACGGATGTTCAATGCTCTCTTCTCTAAAATATAAAATTCCATCGCGGATGACAAATTCTAACACCATCTTTATTTCTTATTTCACGGATATTAATCATCAATGTCAATGCGGACGTATTGATTTGCTTAATACGGATGAGGGATTATGGTTATTTCTTGATCTCTTTATCTTCTCATTACTGATGTATAATTTGTCATTTCTTATGTTCAATACGTTCTATATCAGGATTGAAGTATTTCCCATTGCGGCTGACCACTTTGACGATTACGACTAAGTAAATTCCATTGTGAAGCAACAATGCAGTGATCAAGCATACACTCAAGTAAAGTCCATTGTGGACAACCGAAGTGTTAGGGCTGACAAGTAAAGTTCATTGAGGCCGAACAAGATGCCATTACGGTTGACTAAGGGTTCAAACCTTTAAACATTTACTAATTTATTAAAGTCAAGTGCCAATGCGGCTGTTTTGACTAGCATTGCTTCTGAAGAGATAATTGTTGACACCATTTCGGCCATTCAACAAGTCAATGTTGATGACTAAGTACCGGGTACTTAGTCGCATTTTAAAGTTGAAGACCATTGCGACTGCTATCTTAGATCAAGGTGGCTATTCAGTCACCATACGACTGAATAGTTTGCCTTAGAAGAATCCTGAGAAGATACAATGCAGATGCCAATGCGGCCGACCAGTTTTGACAATGCGACTGAAGAAAATTGCATAATATAGCTGAAGACTTACACTTAGGTAATTTTTCCTTATTTGTAAATAGTGATACATCAGTTATGACATGTTAACACTGATATCTTGTCAAATCACCTTTTCCGTTATAAGCTTATTAGTTAAGTTGGATGAATATAAATAGACATGTCATAGAATTGGGGTGTATTTTTTTTTTCTTTTTACTCACACAGAGCAAATTGTGCTCTCACCAGGATTTCTATATCAATCTAATTGTTCATTGTTCTAAATCAATTTTGTTCATCTTTAACTATTTTATATATTAAATATGTCTGTTAAATAATTATTAACTGTTCTACTTTGCTATTATCAATTTATGTTTGACTTGAGTGTTTGTTTCCGCCTCTCAATCAACTAAAATCACTATTTATTGTCTATCATCGACTATAACAATTAATTTAAAGTAAAATTTTGGTAAGAGAGAAATAAGACAAGTTTTGAAATGAGTTTTCATAGGTGTGTACGTTTAACCTAAGCTATAATTATTGAGCAAACAACTACGGATTCACTTCAAAAGTGATTGGAAAACACCAAACACAATGTATGATTTATATATATCATTTTGCCACATCTTGAAATAGGTCTTGGCTTCACAAACAACTCAACATTGTACAAGTTTAATATTCCATATCAGGTGTATTTGTAGTGGACATACATTGTTATTATGCACGATTTTGAACAACAAATGATTCTTAATAGAGATAATTGAACCACAGGATCCATGTTTCGGGTGTCAATCTTCAGAAACGCATGATGTATGTTGTATTTGTTGTTAATCTTTGTTGTTTCCAGTTTGCCTTTTGTTGACATTTTCAAGGTTCCATGAGGAATCCACATCAGGGAGTTGATACTCATCTGGCTTCAAAGCCAAAGCAAAATCAGGCAGCGTTGGTGCTGTTTCCATGATTCTACACTCGATTTTCAGTTAGATTAGCAAAATACTCAGACCGCACAAGAAATATGAAAAATAGTTGGTTACAAATAGATTCATCATGTGTTCTAATTTTGTGGTTAGTAGATGTGTACAAATGGAACCATAGGATCCATGTATTTATGTATGTATATATGCATGTATGTATTAGAGAAACACATGGAAGAAAAAAAGGAAACCACACAAAAGACTTACTTTTCATAAGTGTATAAATCCCGGTTGATGCGCACCTTGCTAGAAGTGTCTTTTGGAATTTTTTCAGAGAGATACTTCATAGTTCCCCAAAGAGGTGGTGTTCTGCATTAAAATGTAAAATAAAGTTGGAAAAAGTACTAAATTATTTACTTCTTTAGTATCCTCAAACTTTGTAAATCATGAACATTATAAAAATGAAGAAAATTACAACATTATGCATTTCTACTTCTCCAAAAGGACATACATAATTGACCTTGATAAATCTTATGATGCATGAACAAGCACATGCCACTTTGTTGCAAATGCAGAAATTTTAAGATTATGATGGAATTAAAAATTATAAAACAATTTTTAGTGAACTTAATTTTACAAAATGGAATTTAAGCCGCTATTCATGAAAAATGTGTCGACGTGGCTAACTAAAACTTCAGAGGTAGCCATTTCAACCCATATTTTTATAAATGTATAAACTTGGTTATGTATTATATCCAACATGCAAAACGCCAAAACATGTAAATTTAATTTAAAAAGAGGCACATTGAATTTACAAATCCAAACCATGACTAATTGGTTGATAATAATCCGCACAAGTAGTTTGATTAACCATAATCTCAATTTTCACTTTTGTTGCCAAGGCAATCCTAATATCATTAATATCAGAGATTAACACTTAATGAAAGTGAAAGTTGAGATTATCAATAATGGTGAAACTATTACTATGGATATTAACCGGTCAATGAGACATAGTTTGGACTAATAAATCCATGTTACAAAAAAAAAATTAAAAAAAAATCAGGGGAAACAGGTTGCACATAAAACCATTTTGTGATTATTTATTAAAATACAAAAAGTTTTGTACAATAATTGTTTTAAAAGCTCATACCCACACTTGAAAAAAAAATGTTTAATAAGTTAAAAAAAAAAAAAAAAAAAAAAAAAACCTTGAGATAGGAACTGCTGTATTAAAAGCATCACATGCCCTTTTGCTTTCTTTAAGATACTCATCTGCTGCTTGTAAAGCAGATACAGCCATTCCATGTGATTTTTCTGTGTTACCTTCATCAAGAATCAATCCATGATAATAATATGCTGCTGCCTACAATTTGTACAAACAGATATAAATCATTAACTATGTTTAGATATATCAACGCGCTAATTATGATCATTACAATAATACTCCTAATTTTTACTTAAGCAGTTTACGAGGTTGCATGCCTTGAAAACACAGTTAGCTGACTATTTTTATTTTTATTATTTGAATTTTGCCAATTTGAAGACATAATCTAAATCAATCCATTCATAAGTGTATAGGTCCCACCTCTACTAATTATGGCATTCAAATTACGAATAATTTCATATATATTCCTACAAAACATACCATATATATTCCTACAAAGTTTATATATATCCATAAAAATTCTCAAAAATATCATATATACAAACTTATTAAAATATCATATATATATATATACTTTTTAACTTAATTTCTTCAAAAATAATTTTTAATATGACCATTTTAACCTTTATTTTCTTAAAAACAAAGAAAAATTATTTTTTACCTCATCATTTATTGCTTTCTCTTCTTATTTCTTTCTTTTTTACAATGTTTTTGGCTAGAGTTTTACAACGATTTTTTGTACACACCAAAATTACCAAAATAGTAATAATCCCTAAGTATATAACAATGATTCTTCTAACCATAATATTTGTTCCCAGTGTATAGTAAGAATGGCAAACTTACGAAAATAGTAGTTGGTAAATGAGAAAAGAAAACATTTACCAAACATAAGAGTAATAAACATAAAGTATGTAAAAAAAAAATGCAAAAATTTTAACAAAATAAAGAAAAAACCATTTGTGTCACTTTGATCCGTCATTTTCACGAGCTCTCGTAGTCTTTCCTCGTTTGTTTTTATTGGTTGAAGATAATATATGAGACCTAATAAATAGTATACTTTTAAAGGGGAAATTTTGCATTTAGTGAAAATTTAGAGTAAATTGGTCATATTTAAAGTTTGTAAGGATATATATGATATTTTGATAAATTTGCAAGGATATATATGGCATCTTTAGAGTATGTAGGGATGTATATGATATCTTTTAAGTTTGTAGGGATATATTGAAAGTTTCTAGGGATATATATGAAATTAACTCTTAAATTTATCATGCAGCAGCTTTTTTTTTAAATTTAAGCTGTAAGAATGAAAAGGTAGGTTACCTTGGCTTCAATATATTTCCACTTGATATAAAACCGGTGCTTCTCACCCCAATCATTTGCTAATGGAAGGTTTGTAATATTATCTTGGGCCTGCATAAAAAAAGAAATTAATAAAAAAAAACTGAAAAACTGAAATTTTTTAAAAAATGGTATAGAAATTGTTTTTAAAAACTCTTTCTCACACTAAAAATAATGTGTTTCAAGCAAGGCATGGAAAATACGGCATGTAATTACTCTAACAAATTAATATACATATATTTTTGAGTGAAAATATGAATTACCTGCTGCCAATATTTAACCATCTCACAAGCAAGCCTTCGTTTGACTGCAAGTGTTGCTTTGGTACTATCAATTGCAAGCCCAAGTTGTATGTCGACACCCTGCATACAACTCAACATATATAAATTCAATCATTTGCCTCAACTTTCAAAAAAATGTCTTATTATGAAAACCCGCTGATTTGCAAAAGAGTTGACTGATTTTCTTAAAGCATGTCTTAAAAAATATCCAAGTTGATCAAATTATAAGTAAATGTTATCCTCTAGTGTAGAAGGACAATGACAATCAATACCTGTCCCAGTGCTTGGAGGCAAAGTGCTCTCAAAACCCCTTCAGCAAGGTCCACTGGCAAATCTCGCCTAAAAGAAAACCAAATATTTTTTAAAATCAATTTATATATATAATATAAAACGCATGCATTAAGTAGATTTAAAACAACAATGTATGAACCTGTGTTCAAGAGGCAACTGAGGAAGTACGTGCCTTACTGCGCAATCTAGGTATCCAGCTGCCTTTAACAAAATATCTATTGCAGATCTCCTGCTTTCTGTGATATTAAACCATATTTTATGTACCATTATATAAGTTTGTAATTCTTGATACATAATAAATACCCTCTTGATACTCAATACAAGTTTGTAATTCTTCTTAAATGAAGAAATTAACCTACCAGATGTAACAAAAAGGCATCTTTCTAAAGCTTAGTCTAATTAAAAGGGTTGGATTTGGATTTGGCTATCGATCAAATAGGTACCATATGATCTTTTTTGTAACATACCTTAAAAATTGAAAATATTAGATAATTTATATGAGAAATATAAATTTCAAAGCATAAAGCATAGACATCCTACAAATAAGCAAGACTGACAATTATTGCATAAACTATTGTTACTCCATCCTGCCAATTCAAAATATAATATGAAACATGTATGATGCAACATGAATACATGATGGTCACAGCTAATAAACCATAAAATGGCCTACAATATATATCATTTTCCTAACTAATTTAGTAGCCTTAATATATTTTTTAATATATAGATAGTATGCTACGCATAGCCTTTACAAGATTACTAATACTAAGAAGTATTCATAACAAATTTGATACTAGCAGATACTGCCAATAACAATAATAAAAAAAATTATCAGCAGACATTAGCTTCATGCTTGACAATACATGACTCAGATAGTCAGATTATAAAGTGCATTGCTCCAAAAGACAAATAATTATCTTATCATTCTTTTTCATTTTTTGACAGATAATATTATAAGGCGCTCATATGGTCTATTGCTATGCAAAGACTTAACTTTATAGTTTAAACTTCCATGACACGTGCCATTCTGTAATGACGCAGTTCATTCAAGTGCTCTATTTTTAATATATTTTCCGGGCGTCACAAATCAAACCAAAGTATTTTCAAGATGTAATGTCTTATTATTTTTTCATCAACACAAGCTTACAAATTATTATGGCAGATTGGATTTTAATAAACTACGACCCATTGGCTGATAAAAATCCATACTAGCAATTTGCTCAATGTCAAGGACACTCTCAATAGCATAATCAATCATTGATTTACACGCGAATTTCATTCGATTTCGCTTGTACATTTTCTCATTTCGTTCAGAATCATCATTGTGAGCGAAATCCAATGGAAAACGATCGTATGAACTAATGATAATTATGCTACTGGAAGTGCCCTAAGCAACACAATAAAAGTTCGGATTTGCATTTGCCAAATTGCTAATATGTATTATTATCAGCAAGTGGATCATAGTTTGGATTAATAAAATCTAATTTAGAAATTATTAAAGACTAAAGAGTAACGTATGTAAATACATTGTAATGAAAATCATGCAAGTAAAATAAGTTTTTTAAACACATGTAAAATTATTTACCTTCTGATACTTTAGGCAAATAACCATCTGAAGAGGTTCTTGGGAGAAGCAACAAATTTGCTTGTGATAGCGATAAAGTTGCCATCAAGTGCAAAACAGATAACACTTCATACCATGCACTATACATTCCCACTTCCTGAAATATTATTATGATAAAAATATTATATTTAGGAATTAAATAATGCTACAGGCAAAATTAGTTTTCAAGGTTTGCCCCTTTATAACCTAATTTGATAGACTATGGTGGTGTTTGTTTTTTTTTAAACGTCTGCGCAAGCTCTTATGTCTGCGCCGCGCAGACCACGCGCAGACATTGCTATCTGCACACTGTTTGTTTTTTCAAAGACGTTTTATTAAAATATGTCTGCGTGAGCTATTCTTGGTGAAGACTTGGCCCAGCCAGTTCTAAGGTCTGCCGAGAGTTAAACACCACCACCCACTGTCCACCACCACCACCACCGCCGTCCATCACCACCACCCACCACCCACCGTCCACCACCACCACCAACCACCGTCCACCACCACACGCACCGTCAAACCGCCACCGTCTACTATCAGCACCGTTCATACTCTACCACCAGTTTATTTTAGCTAAAAAAAAACAGTCTTCTTCTTGCAGATTGAAGAGGTTTGGTCCACCTCTTTTTCTGAAGATGTTTGCAGATGTGGTCCGCAGACTGCAAACGTTTTACCTCTTAAAAAACAAACAACACCTATTATTCCCATTTCACAAAAAAAAAAGTAATTCTGGTCATTTTACCTATTAATTCTTTAAAATAATCACAATTAACCAAATACTCCAATATCTAATGAGTTTACACACATTCAAACACCCTTCGTATATTATATGGCAGTCTTACCTCCGACTCATCCTCCTGGTTTATCCATGTAAATTGTACTTTATTTTGCAATGGACTTCCTGCATAGATATCAAGTAAAATTCTAGTAAAATATATACAACACAAAAAAATTTATTAAAAAAGATTAAGATCATGATTTACCATCTTTAACCAGCCCTAGAAGGACTGGCAAATAATCTTCAAGAGCTTGCAGAAGATCACCTAAAGTTGAGCCTCCTGTAAAAAAAAAGAAAAAAAAAAAAAACAAGATATAATATTATTACACTAACAACTTAGTACTAACAGTATAAATAAATATATGTTTTTTTATTATAAAAAAAAACCATGTTGAGTAGCATTTCTTCTTCGTGTTCTTGTGATAGATGGTGCTTCTTGTCCTGCCATAACAACAATACGCGTCCTAAGAGCCGAAAGGCGTTCCACTAAGCTTTTGCACAAATGATCACTGAGTGACTCAGCAAAATCCACCGCTTTTGGAATCCTTAAACCGGGAACAAAAACCACCACCTCACCAATGTTTCCTGGCCGCCTTCTTTTCCCACCTGAATCCTTTGGGGTTGACACAAAGCATCCCATATTTTATTTATATATCTTTCAGCCCGGTATCAATATGGATGTCGAATTGATGATGCTCTTCAACAAAAATATTGATTCTATACACAGAAAAATAAATGATCAAATAGCAATTTGGAGATGGGTATGCAATTGCATGCATATTTTTTCACAATATATTTCTGTTGTACGGAATCTTGGTCACAACCAGGTAATAGTTGACAAATACAAATTTGAATTCATTACCTCATATACGTTCAGCTAAAAAACCACATTTCATTTTAAAGCAAACATCCTATAAATGTTTATAGCATGCAAGTATAAATGGGAAATGATAATTCACAGAAGGAAGAAAAGAAAGTTCAATAAAGTATGAGTAATATCACAAGAAAGGCATGATTAGTGACAGGTGTAAATTGCATTAATACATCTCAACCTCTGCTTTCTAGTTCAACAAGAATAAAGATATCAACAATTGGGAATTTCAAATAAATCATATAAAGTTTCAAGCATAATTTAAAATCACAACAATAATATACCAACCTCAAGTTACAAACCACTCAATAGATGCCTGGTACAAAAGGGCTCCTTTTATTTCCCTTTTTATTCTTAGCCACACAATTCTTTAAGCAAGAAACAGAGAAGCAATACAAGCTTACACATAAGTAAACAAAAAGCTACAAACTACATAATTAATTTTGATCTCAAATGAGCAATTAGCAAGCAACAACAACATCTTGACAAAAAAGGGGGCACAAATTGCAATTTAAAACTCTAATCTGCTAAACCCAAGACATTTAACCTAAAAGAAAGCAACACAAGACGGTTAACCCAATTTTCATCAACCCCAACACAAATAAGGATCGTAATTACTTGTTTCGAGACACAATTCAGCTCGAATTGAACAATAAATCACAACCAACATTAAAACAACATAGAACAATACCTTGTAAACTGAACAGGAGGAGTTGATTTCAAATCTATATATCCATTAGAACAAACGAATACCCAGAATCCGGATTCATAAAAATGCAGATGAAACTTTCTGGTTTTTTTCGTTGACAAACAATCAAACACTCGGATGATCCGAACTCAATTATCGATCTGGTAAAGCTGCGAATGGAAGATGAAAGGAAGTGAAATGAAATTTTGTTGGTGTAATTATTGGTAGAAGGGGGAGGATGATTGGTTAGTACGAAGACTTGTGTTGTTTTCCTTAAATGGTAATACAACTTTTGTTACTTACTACCACAATTTACCTTTGTAAAAAGGTGAGTAGAACAGAATTAATTAAAAAAACCAAACCGAACAACCAAAACATTCGGTTTGATTTTGGTTTTCTTTTTAAAAAACCGAAGAAAACTAAACGAACCGAATCATCTAATATTTATAATTTTCTTTTTAAATATACTAGTATATTCACAAATTTAAAATGCGATTATATACATAGAATGTGGTTAGGCTAAAAGGTCATAAAAGTGTGAAAAGTCTAGGAAGGATTCTCAACCGTTAGATCACTGGTTTGATGGTTGAGATTCATAATATGATATTTTCATAAATAATTTCAATTTGAAAACCACTAGAAGGGCATAAGACTATCGGTGCGCCTGGGTGAGTATGGGCTTGAGTGGCATGACACGTAGAAGAGAGAGTAGGTAAAGTGAGTGGAAGGGTGGAAATGCATGAGGTGAGTGGGGGCTTGAGTGATTATTGATTATTATTATTTTTATAATTTCATTTTATAAAAAAAAGTCACATTATATAAAAAAATCAAGAAAAATATAAAAAGAAAGAGTTAAAATAAATAAAAAATGCAACATTCTTTAAAAAAAACATTACATTAATTAAAAAACATTACATTAATAAAAATAAAATAAAAAGTTACATTTAATTAAAAGCATTACATTAATAAAAAAAAATTATGGAACCACTTTACGGTGCTCTCACAAATGTTGAATCAAATCCATTTTAAGATTCACATGTATATCTTCACTACGAACAATTTGATGATTTTCTAGTATTTGTTTGTGAGTAATCTCCACATTCTCGACTTGACCTGGATCATCATCTTCTACGTACTCGCAAATGGCGCGCCTCTTATCTTCTATAATCATATTGTGTAAAATCACACACGCATACATAGCCGCGCGAATTCTGATTCTCTTTGGTTGCCAAAGACGTGCCGGATTCTTGATCATATGCCATTTTTTTAACACGCCAAATACTCGTTCGATATCTTTCCTTGCTGGTTCTTGCCGGTTTTGGAAATGAAGACATTTTTCATCTGTTTGTCGTGAGGTAAAGGATTTCAAGATGGTAGAGAACGTCAGATAAATATCATCATGTTGGAATTTATAAGAACTGATAAATCTATAACCACTGCAAAGTATTTAGAACAACTTATTAAAGCTTCCTCAAGGACTGATGAATCCAAACTACTGATGAGTCGAAGATACAAGAACTGACAACTCAACAACTGCTGGGATGAAGAACTGAAGTATAATAAATTGTAATAGAACAATTGATGGTTGTATCAGTTGTTCATATTAGACTAGTCAGTAGTTAGTCTGTTTCAGTTGTTTTAATTAATATTCTCAGTTGTTAGTTTAATATGTCATCAGTTGTTAACGGTTAAGGTTGTTGAATGTCGCTTTCATGATGTGATGGGTGACGTTCAACACCTTATAAATAGAGGTTGCTCGTGTGTAAGCAACCACTGATGAAAAAGATATTTTGAGAAATCATCAGTTGAGAGGGAGCGATTGTAATCAGTTTCAAAGCATTCAATTCTTATTGAAATCATATTCATAAATCTCTGTTGTTCTTTGCTATTTCTTCATGAATTAGCTTAGATCATTTGTTTAGATAAATTCTGATCCTAACAATTGGTATCAGAGCTCTGGCTCTCTGAAATTCCGATTTCACAATCGATTCAGAAAATTAAAATCGAGCTCACAATTGATATATATCAATCGTTTGATCGAATCTGATTACTTACATAACTGTCAAAAACAGTTTTAACTTGCAAATTTTTGCTTAAATTGATTTCAAATTCGTTCTATATTAAATTTTCATCTAAAAACACCGTTTCATAGAAATCTAGCTGAATTACCTAGAAATGACATCCACATAACACTGGATCATCCACAAAACCGCTTATACTGGTGAGACATCAGTATAACATATGGCAAAGAAGGATGATTCATTTTCTCTCAAATAATCACACTGGATGCTATAGGTTTGTTATGTTTGGCCCTCACCAACCCATGGTGATTGATGCTGAAACTAGCACACCTAAACCTAAGGATCCCAAAAATTACTCAGAGGAGGATTTTCAAAAGCTCGAGCTAGATGCTAAGGCACA
>WOUH02000036.1:7343941-7356923 GCA_009936405.2 Stevia rebaudiana
TCGGTTTGGTTATTCGGTTAATTCGATTCCGGTTTGGTTATTTCGGTTTTTTCTCGCCCCTACTAACTTATAAATTTTCTAAGAACTTATAAGAAACTGAAAGATGTCTTTATATCTTGTGTGCCAATTAAGTACAACCAAAATGCATGACACCCCTTCAATTAAGTCATCGGCTCCAGTAACATGCGCGCATTGGCTTAAACTTACCTATTTGAAGTGAGGATCTTGTAGCTTCTATAGTGTATAACTTAAAAAAAGATTTTGTCCGGCTAGAGAGAGACTCACTACTCCATTTTAGTAAATGACATTTTTTTATACTTGAACCTGAATGTACTCCAAAAACAACTTGCGTATCTATAGGAATAAATTGATATCTATCTCCTTGACTTAAAAAATAAATTGATTCCTCCATACGTACTACACGGAAAAATAGCTTAATAATGTAATAAAATATTGTCAATAAGAAGATATCAGCTTACGAGGGCTTGGTTCATGAGAGAACCACTTTTAATTTAATAACAAAAAAACTATATTTAAGTAAAATTCAAACATTTCTCATTTCTTAATACGTTGTTATTTTTTGAAACGATTTGCACCATTTGTTCATAAATTTTACCCTCTTTCAAACGAGTATAATGAAGTCATATCAAAAAAATAAAAAAAATTACTTGTTAAGTTGTAATATACTGCATATATGTAGTATATTTGTACTAAATTCTTTTTATTTTTTTTTGAACGACTACTTGTAATATACATAGATATACATAAAAAAACAAAAAAACACTTATAGAAAATGTGTAAGGTAACTTAAAGTAATAAAACATATGAATTATCATATTACAGTAATATTACACATATGCAATATACATAAAAAGATAAAAAAATAAAATAAAACTCTGAATAAATCTTTTTTAAAAACGCAAATATAAAGTTAAAGAAGTATAATATGTAATTTATCATTATACTGCATATATGTATTATTAATTTTTTTTTAAATTTATCATCTTACTGCATATATATAGTATTAAAATTTTATGACGCAATTTTTTTTTTTGAAAGAGGGGGAAATTTGTGATTCAGTGGTGCAATTCGTTTTAAAAAATAATAACGTATGAAAAAATGAGAAATGTTTGAAGTTCGTTAAGTTTTTTTTTTTGGTTCTCGCATAAGGGAGTGGTTTTCCCATGATCCTTCCCCCAGCTTACGATGTCTATATATATTATACTAGGGTTAAACCTGTGTGCAACACGAGGTTGAGTAAAAAAAATTATGCAATTTTAATTCATTAAGCTTAAAAATAACAAATATGAATAATCAACATTTTATGCTAATACTCTTTATTCTACACAAAACCATATAGCTCCTTACTAATCATGAATTCCTAAATCAGTTTAAGTGTCCACGTTATGGTTGCCCAAGACCAATGATTAATGATTTTGTCTAGAACAAAACTGCATATATAAGTTATACCATTTCATTTCATGATAGTTCATTATAATTCATCGCAATTAAAGTGTGTATGGTACTTATTTGTTCTCTTATTCTGTAAATAAATTTCTTTCTTGTTTGCAAAAGTGTGTCGGGAACAAAAGAGTGAATATAAATAAAAAATAATTGAGTTGGAAGAACAAATGTATATTTAACTTAATGGATGAGTGTAACCTTAAACTAATTCTCAATCTTACACTTTGCAAAAAATGAATACAAAAGGGTTGGGTTAGAAGTTATTCCTTTAGCCAACGTCAAAGCAATCAGCTCTTTACTGACAATTTCTTTCACCGCTCATTTCAGAATCTTTATTTTCTTTTTCTACAGCTTTCTTGCTACTAACTTCTGCAAATTCGTTACTTTTCGCACTACATTGTAACTGAAATTCCCAAAAATTAAAATAAAATTCACAATCAAAGATTCCACATCAGAAGTAAAATTAAAAACATAAATTATAGAATTCTAGCCCCGATTCACGGATCGTGTTCTTCTGCAAGTTATCGGGTCATTGACTTTTAGGATTAGTTGAGTTAATTGAGTGACCTTTTTATGCTCCAAGTGTATCCGTTTCATCAATTCTTATTTACTTTCTTGTGGTATTAATGTTTGAATCCTTTTTAATCGATAGGATCCACTGTTTTCTAACTATCAAATAGTTACACTTAATGATGCATCATTAATTTCCAAGCCAAATCAAATTACTACCAAACCAAACAATCACAAAATATCATCTACAATATACAAAAAAGTAAAAAAAAAATGTAAAAAAAAAAAAAACAAACAAAGTGTACTTACAGCAGTGAGTGATAACCTTCAAAATTTTAATATATAAAAATGAATTGTGTTTTAGATAATAAAAGTTTAAATTTCGAACTCAAATTTTGTTAAATTTCAAAATTTGTAAAATTGGAATTTTGAAAATATGTAAACTTTGTATAAAATATAAAAAATTTATTATATAAAAATTCATTATTTGAACGGACCCAATAAATTCAACAATTCACATTTATTTGAACATAAGAGTGAGTGATAACCTTCATTTTAATATATAAAAATAAATTATGCCTTCAGGTCATATTGATCTTACACTAAACTTTACCACTAATGAATTATGTTATCATTAGTGAGTATTGTTACATTAATATGGTACTCTTATTAGCATCCATGTACATGGGCATTTTAGGAAAAAACTAAAATTTTACATAGTAAGTCTATAAATATGATGGGTCAAATGGGTTTGACTATGAAAGTCAAAATGTATTTGGGAGCTTGTATAAAAATTAATGAAATTGTCATTTTGCTAAAAATTAATCAAATTGTTTTCAAAGTATGAAAGTTTAGTCAAACATGTATTATTATTATTTATGTAAAAAATGGTAAGAGCATTTGAGTATAAGTTAGGTGACTTTTAACCAGTTACTTATTTATCAACAAATTATGAACAAAAAATGACAAGATTCTCACTTTCTTAAATATATTTTCTGCAATGTTCAAGAAAATGAATTTGGAACTTACCATCCAAACAAGGATACCAATAGGGTAATTTGAAATCCTAAGTGCAATAACAGGTGATATGCTTGTACCATTGCAATATTGATTTGAATAAAGCCTGAACACAGTAAACCAATCAAACACTACTACTGCTAACTTGGTACATAGACGAATACATCTACAAAGATCCACCTAAAATTAAAAAGAAAAAGAAACGAATCGTAGGATAACTTGATTCAAGAACCGGTAATTAGAAGATAAACAAAACAACTAAACTTTAGTAGAATGCAAGAGTATGTTCAATTCCATAAAAAACAAGATTAGTTTCATGAAAATCATAGAAATTTTATTCTAATTCTATTAACAGGTTCACAAATTAATGACTAAATCAAACTATAAAAACCGTTAAACCAAGTCAACAATCAGGTTAAAACCATCTAGAGCACTTAATCAATAAGAACATCATAATAATTTAAGCCCATGAAACACCACACTTAACACATATCAATTTTGGATCAATTTTCAAACTGAGACTCTGGCTTCTTAATAGAAACTTATTTTGAAGAATAAACAGTTGATCAAATAAACCTAAAATTATAAGCAATAGCATTAAACACGCAGAAAATTTGATTCAAGCCGATTAATATTGATTCGCAATATGATGATTCTGTTGACGTCCACTTCAGTATTTATTCGCAATCCAAGATCAGCTCTCTAAATTCTCAATGTAATGATTCTGTCGAGATGAATTGAAAGTTTTAATTCGCAATCCAAGATCATATCTCTAATTCGAGATGAAATATTGAAAATACGAAGAGGGAACTTTGGAATGGCGGTCAACTAAGTTTAAGAAAACACGCATAAAAGAAATAATAAATTAGAGCATTTTTAGGGTTTTTGACTAAATCAGAATTTATTAAAATTAATTAAAATAAGAATTAATGTAAAATTGACACATGTCAACTCATTATTATCCCAATAAAATTATTAACAAATTTATGAGAAAAATAAGGTGGTATTGACACATCACCAAATTCATTTTGGTTTATTATATATATAGATATAGATATATAGATTATATTCATATTAAAGATAGAAAAAACATCTGATTATATCATGCAAACGGTTTTAAAAATAATAACATACAAAAAATAAAATATATTTTAAGTTCATTTATAAGTTTTTTAGTTTAGAACTAGGTTAATAGCTAAGTTGATTAACTTAACCTTAAACCAATTTAATCAATTGTTTTGTTTCCGCCAACCCAATTAACAAAGATATCATATTGAATAAATCCTGAATCTAGAGATCTAGAGTTAGTTGATTCTGTGCTTGCTTTGGCAACAAATATGATTGCCCTCTATTACCTGCAACCATTGGTTGTTTTCTCCTTTAGAGAGCCAAATATATTTGGCTCCTCAACAACTTCATTGGTGAGTAAGATGGTAAATGGAAAGTTAGTCCGAAGTCGTTGGATCGTCAAGTATCAGTCCACTATCTAAGTGGTAACGGAATCACCAATTAATAAAGAACTTGTTTAACTTAGGCTAATGATAGTTTGGTTAACTTATAAAAATTAACGGAAAATATCATAGAATTGTAACAAACTTTCAACGTTGTTCGAATTATGTCACTTATACTTTTTTTTTTGTTTCAATTAAGTCACTAATGATTATTTTTATTTTTGATTAGGTCAATCTACTTTAAGAAGGTGTTATAATCTTATACATTTTACTTACACATTATAATTTGTTTTTATTTACATAATCATCCACGATCTTTTAGAAATACGTACAACGAAAAATTAAAATTCCAAATGACATTGTAAGGTAATGTTGTAGGTAAAATGTATAGGACCGAAACACTTATTTAAAGTAAAGCGACCTAATTGGAATAAAAACAATATCAATGACATAAATGAAACAAAAAAAATATGAGTACTTAATTAGAACAAAATTGAAAATTGATTACATTTATACAAAGTTACCCGGGTGGCCAGATATATATTTTTAGTTGGGCCTTTAATAGATTGAGAAAATTGGTAACGATTGTAAATTTTTATGAGGGACAGTCGAGATTTTAACATATATGCTACTAAAAAATTTGTTTAAGAAGGCGGTTGTCCCCTAAGCAAAGTGTAAGTGTAGGTAAGCCAGTGAGGGTAAATTGCCAAAATTATTGGTGAAGGTGGTTGAGGGCTGTGGCCTGTGTGACCGAAGCTCCCCTTCCCCCTTATAGCATAACTAATAATAAGAAATAGTATAGCTTATAATAAGAAAAGATAGATCTTTTGTCGATGATGCATGAGTTTTTCAATTACAATTTATTAAGGGGGTTGAGTTAGCTTCCCACCAAAGCAAATGAAGAAGCATCCGAAGCAATGAATATATTCTTTGGTCAACCACATAAACAAACTTATAATTCGTCCTAGCTTAGGTATAAACATCAATGCATAACCATCTTCATTCTAAAAATGGATTTTGAACCAGATTTAAAGCTCCAAAACGAAGTTGAGCATTCAATTTCAAAAAATGAACCGGGTGTCGTTTTCACCACTCACCAAACAGATTCCATGTTCATCCTCACATTCGACCTTAAAAAAGGTTAGTTCTAACTTACTCTTTTACTTAATTTGTTTGTTTATTACTACAATATGCTAATCCGAATGACATATAGGTGGTTATGGAAGAAAGGACATAAAGATTGAGATAAATGAGGATGGGAGTAGAATCACATTAAGTGGTGAAAACTCCAACATCAGTTTAATAAAACCTTCAAAATCCCAAAGCGAGTGGATATGGATAAAGTAAAATCCAGGTTTAGCCAACAACAATCAAGACTCATTATTCGGATGCCCAAATTGGTAAAAGGGCTAATCAATGGTATCGGGATTCAGGAAATCAAAGACCCCATTATTCCAATTCCTATTCCTACTCCAGATCAACAAAATCACCACCACCACGAAGAAACAGAACGCGAGGTTGTTAAACCAGAAAGCAAAGCAGAGGATAACGAAGAAGCAAAAGAAAAGATGTATACTACACCTATAATAGCTGCTGTTGCTGGATCAACGCTATTTGTGTCACTTATTGTTGTCATTTTCAGCTTCATTCGCTCTAAAAAAAATTCTAGTAGGAAAACAAATTAACTCATTTACTACTCATAGCTTGTTTGTTTTTTAATACTTGCAAACTAATAGGGCCGTCTCTGAGGATTCGGGTGCCCTGTGTGAGTAAAAAAAAAGGCCCCTATTTATAATTTTTTTTTTTACAAAAGTCAACGATAATTGAGATTAAATAAGTTAATAAACTGTACAAAACAAGAATATTGTATGATGTTTTTCACATAATTAAATGAATCGTGACATTTTCCGAGCATTCTTTGAAGAAAGGTTGTTGATCAAATCTTCATAATCCATATTCTCTTGTAATTCATTCTCAATAGTTATCATTGACAATCCATTAAGTCTTTCTTGCGACATTCTCGATCGTAATTAACAACTGTTTTGAGCTTTATCCAATAGTTTTATAAATTGAATTGAGCATTTATCTAATTGGGTTATAAATTGATCAAAACTAAACAATTATCTACATATGGTTTTATTTTCAATTTTTTTTTATAAAATATATATAATTTTTATATAAAATATATAAAAAAAAATTGAAAATTTTAGGCCCTTAATAAAAAAGGACCCTGTGCGATCACACGTCCTCTCCTCTACTCTGTAAAAGGCCGGTTGCAAAAATCTAAAAGTAAAAAATAAGAAATTTACACCCAAGAGTTTAAACGGTAAACCAAACAATCGTGTATGCTTCCGGAAAAATCGCCCCATTTCTCTAATTGGCTTTTGCGTCTTTCAAACGTAGGTGGGCTCATTCATTCTTTCCTTCCTTCTAAATTCTAATTGCATGTTTGTTTTCGATAACAGCAGAGAATATAGGATAGATTAAGTTAATCCTTCATTTTGTCTTTGATTTCGATTTCGATTTCGATTTCATAAACCCCTTCACGTATAATTTGTTCCTTTTTCTGAATTATGAATCTGAACACAATAGGAATTGTGTTGGTGATCGTGTTTCAGTTGTGTGTTTTGGCATCGGCCAATGTGGTTTTCCAGGTTCAGCATAAATTTTCCGGCATCAAAACGTCTCTGAGTGCACTCAAATCGCATGATTCCGAACGCCACCGGAGAATTCTATCAGCCGTCGAACTCCCCCTTGGTGGTAACGGCAGCCCCACCTCCGCAGCGTTAGTCCATTTTCCCCGAATTCAATTCATAAATTTGTTTAATTTGGTCTCGGATCTTAGAATACATTACTGAATGACGTTTGAAACATTTCTATAACGATTTTTGTAATGATTTTAAAATTCAGTGATAGAAATTAGTAATAGTGGGTAGCTATTTTGAAATGACCCTATAAAATCACGATCCAATATGGAAGATAATTTGTTCTAATCATTATGGGTAATTTTGAGTATGCTGTCAATTATATTCATGGTTTTAAAATAAGAAAAACATATTCAAGTCAATGATTTTGTAACCTTGAATTGCACTAGTGTCACAGAACAGATTTTGATAATCTTTCACTAGTTAATCATAATGATGATGAGATGGTGTGAACAATGTACTCTCTTTTTCAATATAAGAGTTACATTATAAAGTGCTATAATTGTATGATTTAGTGTTTCAACTCTAAAAATAATATCTTTTATACATTTTTTGTTATGCAGTCTCTATTTCACTAAAATTCAACTCGGGTCTCCTCCAAAGGATTTTCATGTGCAAGTTGATACAGGAAGTGATCTTTTGTGGATCAACTGTATTGAATGCAAAAACTGCCCTAAGAAAAGTGACATTGGAGTATGTACAAATTATTCATACTACTTTTTAATATTTATAGAGTGTTATTCTTATAGTTATAATTGATCTTTATGTTACTGATAGGTACCCTTGACTTTGTTTGACCCAAAGGGTTCATCAAGTGCCAAAAAGGTTGGTTGTGATAGTGAGTTTTGCAAAACTTCATTTAATGCACCGGGTGACGTGTGTAAAGCGGGAATGTTGTGTGCGTATTCAGTCACATATGGTGACGCGAGTTCAACTGCTGGTTTTTTTGTTGATGACAATGTACAACTTGATCAAGTGTCTGGAAATCGCCAGACTGTATCTATGAGTGGGAATGTGATTTTTGGGTGAGTCAATGTTTTTTAGGATTTCAAAGACATGAGAGAAAGTTTTTGTTTTAAGAATTAGTTACATGGATGGTCCCTGTGGTTTGCACGGATTTTAGTTTTGGTCCCTCGGATTGAAAAATTACATGTTTGGTCCAATAGTTTGCATATTTGTAACACTTTTGGTTTAGTAGCTTGCATATTTGTAGCACTTTTGGTCCAATAGTTTCCACACTTGTAACACTTTTGGTCGCTGTTCATAAACAGAAAATTTAACCCCTATGGACCAAAAGTGTTACAACATGCAAACTATTGGACTAAACATGTAATTTTTCAATCGTAGGAACCAAAACTGAAATTCATGCAAAGCACAAGAACTATCCGTGTAATTAATTCTTCTTTTAACGGAAAAAATTAGTTAGTTACACAGATTTAGGTACCAAGGGTTTTAAGTAATAGGGCGAGTTTGGGTATTAAGGCTGACTTCTTTTAACTTTTTTGTTAAATTAGGGTGAAATGACCAAATTATCCTTCAACTTTTGAGTTGTCAAAATCTAAAGGTGAAAAGTCAAAGCGTATTTTGGCCACTAAACCCTAATTTAATGGAATTGTTAACAGATGTTAGCCTTAATACCCAAACTCGTTACATGTTTGAAAGCATAAAACCAAAACTTGTTACACACTTACACCCTTAGTACCCAAACTTGTTACTTTATAGAAACCAATGGGATCATCTCTGTATTTAAAAAAAAAAACTCAATTAGAAAACTATCATGTCTCTTTTCTTCCAATGAAAAACTACACATGAACCGTGTAAATGTAAAAAGCTTCAAATTTTATGAATTTGCAATTTTACATATATTATTAATTATTCAAAGTCAGGTGTGGAGCTAAACAATCTGGCGATTTAGGTTCATCAGAACAAGCATTAGATGGTATTCTTGGATTTGGACAATCAAACGCTTCACTACTTTCACAGCTTGCTGCTTCTAAAAAAGTTAAAAAAATGTTTTCACATTGTTTGGATGGTAAAAGAGGAGGTGGTATTTTTGCTATTGGAGAAGTTGTGGACCCAAAAATAAAAACACCACCAATTTTAGATGACCCGTAAGCAATATTTCTTTGCCATTAGATTGTGTTTATTGTTTGAGTGAAACAAATTACTGAATGCCCATTATTATCTTAAAAGATCAGTTTATCTAGAATACAAAAAAATCACCTATCTAGAATAGCATGTGATGCCAACAATTTCTTCGATTTACAGTAAAATGAAAGTTTTGAAATTTAGGGAAATTTTTGCAATGGAATGTTGTAGGACACATTTTAATTTGATTTATGTACATTTTGTAGGACACATTTTAATATTGAATTGGAGTCTATTGATGTGAATGGTGATACTGTTAAACTTCCAACAAGTATATTGGACTTTGTAAAAAAACATGCAGCTATAGTTGATAGTGGTACAACTTTGGCTTATTTTCCTGATGTGGTTTACGACCAACTAATGGAAAAGGTATGCTACTAATGCTTTCATATTTAAGTTATTTTTTTTATATAAATGTATCTTTTTTGTTTGTTTGTAACCCTTGATGTCATCATTTTGACATAGATCATGGCTGCACAACCCAACAACAAGCCGCATGTAGTTGAGAAGCTGTTTAAATGCTATAAGTACTCTGGAAAGTAAGGGGTTATTTTTTTATTTTTTATTTTTTAACTCAATTTAACTTTGATTTATATCGGTGCGGTTTGTTTTTGAAGTTTTTGCTGTTTTTGTTTCACTGCTACTTGATTTGGTTAGCATGCTTTGTTAGGAATTACATGTGCATACCATAATATTTTTTTGGTAGCATAAAAAAATAGAGTTAATTAAATAGATTGTTCCTTTGGTTTATGGGTACGAAGGGTTTAAAGTAACCGGTTTGGGTTTTATGCTTTCAGTTTTGTAACGAATTTGGGCATCAAGGCTAACTTCCGTCGACTTTTTCGTTAACTTAGGGTGAAATGACCAAAATACCCTTTGACTTTTTGAACTGTTAAAGTCAAATGATATTTTGGTCATTTAACTCTTAAATAACTGAATTTTAATGAAAGTTGGCCTTAATACCCATATGTGTAATTAATAGGGACCATCTGTTTTGCTTTTTACATCAGGAACCATCTGTGTAATTAACTCTGAGTTTCAAACAAGTTTTTTAATTAACTTTATATTTTACCAAATTGACTTATTTGTTTTTTGTTTCTCTCATAATACAGCATCGATGATGCTTTTCCTGTTGTTAATTTTCACTTTGAGAATTCACTTTTATTAAAAGTCTTACCTCATCAATATTTCTTCCAAGTTGAGGTACATATATTTCATAAAAAATTAATATTAAGTCTCACAAAATTATAATAACAGTTTGTATTACTTCGTCTCTTCAGGATGATGAATGGTGCATCGGTTTTCAGAACAGTAACATCAAAGCAAAGAATGGAGATGAATTAACTTTGTTGGGAGGTAGGTTTTATTTTTTGGGGTTTATAAATTATAATATTTCTTCTTTTATAGCTTTAGGGGAGGGTTCCTAAGAAAACCTTAAAATTGAAGAAAACTTAGAAAACCAATCACAATTCACAACCATTACAAATCATTTTGTTTTTTCATTTTTGTTTTCTATATCTTTTCTTTATAATGTTAGAAATGATACAAAAAGAAAAAATTAAAAAAAAATTATGTAGCTCATGTAATTAGTAATTACATATATGTAACTTATATGCCACATATATGCACATTGCAAGTGTTACATATATGGAGCTTCTTGAGTTACATACGTAACTTTTTTGTTACATATATGTAACTTCATGACCTCCATATTTTTTTCAAACTTTTTTTTGTTTATTGTATTTATAATCTTATAAATTAAAGCAATGAAAAACAAAATTTTAAAAATTTCATTGATTTGAGAAGTTTTTTAAGTTTTCTCCATGATCCCTCCCCTATAGCTTTATCTCCTACATTTTATAAATTAATGCAACATGGTTTGCATTCTTACACTGAGATATCTAATAATTTGTTGTGTTATTACTTATAAATCATTCCCTTAAACAATCTTGTTTAGTTTCAGCCATATGAATTACTATCTGCCACTTGACTTCTGATGGTCAAACCGTCAA
Organism: Stevia rebaudiana; assembly: GCA_009936405.2. Lineage (NCBI taxonomy): Eukaryota > Viridiplantae > Streptophyta > Magnoliopsida > Asterales > Asteraceae > Stevia > Stevia rebaudiana. The sequence goes on from WOUH02000036.1 coordinate 7,355,249, forward strand.
ACCAACTTTTTTTGCAAAACCAATTTTGAGCATATGTATTATATTGCTTTTCAAGCTCAAACACATTCTATTTAATACTTTTCATAGATCAAAATCCGAAATTTACAAACAATTTTATTAAGTTTTGTAGTTTAAAGCAGACACCTTTGACTCCCAAAAGTGAAATATGAACTACATGAATTTTTTTATCATCATCATGTAACTAAAAAGTGGTAATTTTATCATCGGGTTTAACTTAAACTTCATCATTTCATTTCATATATGCAGATCTTCTTCTGTCAGATAAGTTGGTTACATATGATATGGAAAATCAAGCCATTGGTTGGACTGATTATGACTGTAAGTACACTTGCTTATGTCATGCATCACCGTTAATGATTATGAGTTTTTGCAGAATCATCAATTTCAAATAATAAATAATAAATAAGCTGGAAAATAACTGATCATTTGGTTAAACATAAATTCCCAAACTACTATTGTTTTAAGTTTTAACCAACTGACCATCTTTGTCTGATTAATTCTTCAAGTTGTAATAATCACTTATGGTTTTTCTTGTAATTTCAGGCTCGTCGAGCATCAAAGTGAAAGATGAAAAGTCGGGTAACGTGTATGAGGTCGGTGCGCATGATATTTCATCTTCACATTATACATGTAACACTCGAATGGTATTCGGATTGCTCATAACTCTTGCAGCTATCTGCTTGATCAACTAGACCAACAAAACCACAATTGTATTTAAAACTCATGAAAAAAATTCGGTTTTTGTGTCCTGCTGTATGATATTACTGCTTGTATGTGATAATTAAAAATGATTCATTGATCTGTATCACATTTTGCTCTCTTTTTTTTTTTGCATAATTAAAAGTCTAGACGTGTAACACTTTTAATGCAATAGCGCGAGAATTTCCCGATATAAGATTTGTGCAAAAATCCATCTTAACATTAGTCGAATTGGTGAACATATATTAGGGGAAAGCGTAGATGTTAGTTAGATAAAGATTTTCCTACACTTTAAGTGGGCTTTGCTTGTTACTGCGTTACTGTAGTTTATGTTTTTATTTATCCTTTTACTATGTTTTTTGTTTTTGTTTTAACATGCTTGTTTGTGATGCACGATGTATATATGTGTGGTCCTTGGGGGTGGGGTGGCGGAAGTAAAATTGCACTAACTGTAATGTTATTTTACTTATTTTTGTAAAAATAACGTTAAAAGCTACGACAGGCGGTTAATCAGGCATAATAAGTCCCCACGGCGTAGGGGGGGGGGGGGCTCTTATTGGAAGCAACCTTTTTATTCCTACGAGGTAGAGGTAAAGCTATCTACATCTTAAGGCATATCTTTAAGGAAAATTTTTTGTTATTTTTAAGGAAATGTATGCAATAAATGGAGAAAGAGGTTCTGGATGCTAATGCCAAACCGGCAAATGGACAATGGTATGCCAACTAATCTCCTAGTGTCAACTTTTTTTCACTTATTCTTTAACCACTATAAACTTCTTACCTTTGTAGGTTCCACTGATCAAAGGTGTAACAACTGGCCGTTTTCCGGCAGTTGACCAGGTATTTTCAACCTTTGACTATACTTATTCCGGCAATATGCCATTTGTAACACGATGATTATATAAGTTTTATATTATCATTGTGTTCCATTCTAAATTTAGAGTCTTTGGAGTGT
>WOUH02000036.1:7360140-7371836 GCA_009936405.2 Stevia rebaudiana
CTTTAAAATTCAAACTTGAACATTTTAGGGTTAAAAAACGGATCTTCTGATGGATCTATGGATCGGATCTTTTAAAACAGGTAAAAAAAAAAAAAATTGACCGTGGGGTTGACTGACTATGTTCGATTTGGGCCGACTAGGTCCGATTTTGGCCGACTAGATCCGATTTTGGGCCGACTAGGACCACCTAGCGACTAGCTTGACCGACTACACCCAAATCGAGGTGCCTAGCGCCTAGGCGGCCGCCTAGGCCGATTTTTACAACACTGATAAATTATAATAATGATTAATCAGCTAATAAATGAAGAAACAATGATCCATACTCTCCTGACAGAAAAATAATAAATTTTCATCAATATTTTTTCAACTTGTCTTAAATGGGATACATTCATGATTATTTGGTTGTGCTAGGATACAAATCGCAAACATTTGATGCTGCCACAAATGCAACTAGATTATGACACAAAATTATTGAAAGTACAACCTACAATCTTCAAACAAAAAACATAGAAATCACCACTTGAAATCAACTTTAAAAATAAGAAAATACACAAACAACATATCAATTCAAAATAGATGCATGGTGGAGAAACTTGACAATCACACATTAGCAGCAGCATCTAAAGCCATGATGGTGCTAAGATTCATCGGTGACATGTAGTCGGGGGAGCCGGTTAGAATTTGTCGTACAATGATCCGGTTTGCTCTCTCAGATGGATGAAAAGCATCCCAAAACGCGTATATATCGCGATTGGGACATAAGTTTGATAAGGCTGTGCATAGCCCGATTCCATTATATGGTCCTTGTCCACAACAAGCCACCTTTGATGTAACAAACCCTGTTCAACAAAGCAAACATTCATTAATATTAAGAGTTATGATCATTCACAATAATATTTTTGAAAGATTTTTTTTGGCCCACATGACTGGTTTCTTCCATCCTTAACTGTTTGGGGGAGCATGTGTGGGGTTGGGCCATATAATTAAAAACATAGTTAATGCGTGTATATATATATTTAATTTCATTTTAAATATTATAAAATTAAAGACTAACTAACTTTAAGTTTTAAATTTAAAAAACAATAATTTTACTATGTTCTCATTTTTTTTTCGTCAATATTCTACTTCTAAACTACCATCAAACTAATTTACTTTTTTTATGTATTTGAATCCTGAGACTCTCACTTTAAGAAGAGAGCCTCTTGTTAGTGAGTTAGTTCCACATTACCATTATAATCTTACAAGCTTCAAGTTTAGATTTTATATATTTGAAGTTTCAACTTCCTTCACACGGTATATGTAACTTTATAAACATTTAAATCTTGATATTTTATTATATTTTTCATTAAAGATTAGTGGAAAGTAAATGTAAAAGTTGTGATGATGTGGTAATGTTTTGTTGTTTTTGTTTTGTATGATGAGTGTACTTATGACATGGAAAATGAACTTATAACATGGAAACTGACCAAACATGTTTCATTTCTTAGTGTTTGTGGTGAGGGTGCACTAATTAATTATTGATTTAGAACATGTTTTTAATGATAATCTTCCAAACTTACCATATCTTCCTGGATCGGAAATGAAATCAATGTTGGTTTGTCGAATATTGGCACCAATAAAGACATCGGCCCCAATCTCGCTATTGAGACTATCAAGCATTGCTTGAAGTTGAGGGTTAAACAAACTTGCAGCTCTTTGTAACTCGGGTACACAATTACCGTCTCGGCTACGTTGGGCTAGTTCTGACGGCACGCATCCCAATGGTCCGGTTCCGGTGACCAAAACCCTTCTTAATCCAAGCTCATAAAGCCTCTAAATTCATGAACACAATATCATTTAATTCTCACATTTAATAATATAGACAACGTTGAAGCACATGGAGAGTTGGTTGATATTTTCTTTAGCAATGAAGTATGATATGGACATATATAAGATTTATGCAAATTAATATCCACACCCACACCATTCATGAATTATAATCTAAACTACTCAAAATTGGCATACAAATGGGACCATACCATATATAACACTTATTTTAAGAAAATACAATAAATAAATTATATATCAACACGTATGCATGGATAGTTACTAAAAACTCATACATAACAAAACATATGTAGAAACTATTTAAAAAACAATTATTGTTGTATTTACTTACAGTTAAGACTTTGCGGTATTCAGAGATCAAGTACACAACATAATCTGGAAGTGAAAACTGTCTAGATCTTGCTGAAAATGGGACTAAATAGTAATTGTTTACAAAATCATTTCCTCCCAATGTGATAAGTGTCAAAGCTTGATTTACAAGTCTTTGAGTCTCATCGGGACCAATTATATCACTCACTCTTTGCTGATATTGTTCAAAGTATTCCATTTGCAATGTGATCCTTATTATGTTTACCTGCATGGTAATATTCATATACACCAACAAAATTACTTACATTTGTTGAATATAAACAACAACTAAATTGCCTTCAATGTATTATGCATTGAAATAAATCTTGGTATACTTAGTTGTATTAACAAGGCCGTCCCCGAGAATTCAAAATTATTTTGGGCTCTGGCTGAGAAAAAGAAACGGGCCTTTAAAAACCGAACTCAATAATTATTGGGCTTATTTCAAACTCTAGCATACTTTTGTAACTTGGTGAGGTTCGAGATCATCATCGAGCAATGAGATTGGTTCACTGCTTATGGGAACTGGTTTGATCATGAGCACACTTTCGAACATCCGGGTTCTATAATAAGTAAGGATTGCATTCCACCATTCTTTGATTATTAAGTTCTTTGTGGCCCAAATCTTCTCGTGGGCTAAAGGCTAATATGATTTCAGTCACTTAATGGGTGGTAGAGTAGACTGGTGAGTTTGTTGAGCTTATTTCAAATTTTGTGACTGAGTTTATTATCATTTATGTTTTAGTGAATTCGAAATCCAAAGTAAATCAAATTATAAACTATTGTATAAAAAAAATGTACACATATAAATTACATATAAGAAATTTTAAGATTATGGGGCCTCAAAATTGTGGGGCCCTGGATGGTTGCTCATCTTGCTTACCCCTTTGGGACGACCCTCGTTGAACACAATTTATGTAATTTTGAGCATGTAGGAACTTAATTTATAGTGTGTACAATTTTAAAAAAATTTATTGTCACACTCCAAACACTATAATTTTTTAAAGAATGTGAACTTACAAACTGAATTCCAGTGTCATTGAGTATACCAACACCAGCAGAAGCAAAATTGGCACCAACAAGTAACTTTTCACCGGTAAGATATGGACTCAAGTATGGCAATGTTGCTTCTTCACCAATTGCTTGACCTGATTATTAATCAAACTTTAATTATTCAAAGATATTCAATAAATAATAACTTATTTATTAAAGAATTAAAACGTAATAACTCAACTGATAAGGTCAGGAATGTTGAACCCATTAGAGAACCGGCCCGTAGGACGATGAGTTGGATAATCAATCCCATAAGGTGGTGCATCGGCTCGTGCGGATGTAGCCAAATAGTTGTTGTTGCCATTATCGACTAGCGAGTCACCAAACACAAAGAAAGATCGAGCCTCGACGTTTAGAACAACATTATTAACAACGGCTAATGTCAAACACAATAATATGGCAAGTGATGATTTTAAGCTAGCCATAATTAATTGTGTTTATATATATAAATAACGATAAGTAGTAGTGTAAAAAAACACACACAGAAAGGTGTGTTTTGGGGTGTTTTGTGAAAAGCAAGGGAAATGAGGTCTATAAATATGCAATTTGGAATGACACAACTGTAGCCAGTGTTGAGCCAATACCATCTACACAAACTTGGTTGTAGTAGTTATGGTGTATTTAATTGGACAGTTATTTGAAAGCAATTATTGCACAAATACAAGCACCGTTTAATCAGTCGACTCGATCGGCCCCTACAACGTACTGTCATTCCTAAATTCTTGATTTATATTACCATGTTATTATTTTAACTCTGACAAAAAGAGGTTTGGGTTAGGTAGAAGTTGCAAACTAGACGTTAAGGTACTACTTCCCGTAAGTACAAGGGTTAAAGGATAATAAAAATAAAAATAAAAAGCAAAAGCAAAAGCTAGAGACAATAACCGGTTTCTATGCCATAAACATCATCAAAAGTTCAAAACTCAAGTCGCCATATAAAATAAAAAACCGTGACTAATTTTAGGGAATTTCCACTAAAGCATAATTTTGCTTAAAAATAATGGTAACAAGCTTAAGATATCAATTTGTTTAATAAATGATTGACATTCAAATATACGAAGCTATGTATGAGCAACAATTTAACTCATGACATCTAATACTACACGATTGTCCGCTTAACCTCAACCTCATGGGGAGCATTACTACGACACTATGTAATATGTATTATCTATGAACTCTTATAGATTAGCATATATCCTAACTTCATACATAATCCTAAGTAATATATTCTTTCTAAGTACTCTCATAGAGTCGGAGCGAAGCAAAAAAACAATAGATATATTGTCAAAAGAACAAAAAGGTTATGAAAAAGACCATAAGAAGTCAAAACTATTTGTTGGCAACGATAGGCGGCGGGTGTAACATTGTTTATAGTGCGAGACTTTCAACTAATGAAATCTAAACCAACTACTTCAGTCTGATACCGGCTAAGCAACCTCTAAAGCAGCTATCGGAGCAACAAGTACAAGAGGTATGAAAACAAGGACGTGTGATAGGACTCATATAGGAGTGCCAAAAATTAGCTACTAATGTGACGACATGGTGATAGCAAGAGAGAAATAAATCACATGATGAGCTCTCTCTCTCCTTCAAATTATATATTTTTTTAAATCGTATCAATCGCCTTCACATGAATACAAATTCATTAAGCACATGACCGCATCGTATTTTCAAACAACCTTTTCCATCAAAATTTGTACGAGTTCATAAATATGGAAACGCAACTGATAAGGTTTGGGTTTTGAGGCCTTTTGAGAATCGAGAATCGCCCCTTGCCAGTGACGGACTCAAAATAAAATTAGTGGGGGTTTTTTATTTATTTATTTATTTTTTTGATGTATCATGGTACAATATAAATGGCCAAATCCTACCATCACCGGAAAATTGATTCAAATTAAATTAAGTAATAGGCATACCTTTGGGAATAGATTACATTGTTGGCTCAATTCTTGTTTGGCGTGAGCAAGGGACATAACCCGACCTTAAACTTAAGAGGCAGTCGGTCCTATGAAGGCCTTTTAGGGTTTCTAGTTGACCTGTTTACCAGGCCAGTTGAAGTTTATAAATACCATAGTGAATTTAGGGTTATAATATAAGAGTTAGAAAGTTATTGTAATCAGTTTTTTAAGTTATATTTTCGATTTTTAATAAAAGATCTTGGAGGCTTATATTAATTACCATGTGTACTTATTTAAACATGATTGGGGACTTGAATTGGCATCAGAGTCGAGTTAAGAACGGAATTTATAACCAACTTTAAAAAGTCATAGGTTTGCGACTGGTATTGGTATGAATACTATCCCTTTTGCGATCAGTTTGCGACTGGTATTTATCGACTTATTTGTGACTGAACGGAATCTATAACCAACTTTAAAAAGTCATAGGTTTTGTCATTTGTGACCAAATTTAAGTTACGACCGAAATTAAGCGGTCAAAAATTTTATGACCCTTCTGATTTTGATCATTAACGTAGCAAAAGTTTTTTCTTATGGTTGCAAATACCATTTGTAGTCGGTACCTAAGTTATGATTGCAATTTGCAAATACCATTTGTAGTTCCAAATACCATCTGTAGTTATGGCTATACATTCACTAACTACATAATAGTCATAGTTTTTTGTTTATAATCACACATTATAATGACAAAACTTATAATCATGCATTATGATATCTAGCTTTGTAATTATTATACTTTTTTGGTTTTTTTTTGCTTGTCTATAAACTTATTTAGGTTGTGTAATTGTTAATTTGTTTTACTTATCGTTATAAACATTATTTTCTATTTTAAATCATACATAAAAAACCACAGCAATACACGAACGTGTTAGTCAAAATGAACTTGCGAATATCGACTTCAAAAAAATATACACCTTGCATAGAGGGCTCAATAATTCATGTGTTACCACATAGTTCTCGGCAATCTAAGAGTTATATAAGTTGTATAACTAATGAGCTACTGGACAACGGCACGTATATAATGTATAACATGGCTTACAATGTTTACATACAAACATATATATTATAATGATAAAGATAGTTTGTGGTATGCGCACATAATGTATATATATGTGGGCTCTCAAAAATAAAAGTAAAATTGCAATAATATGAACATAATTTCACTTATTTTTGTGAAAATAACGTTAAAAGCGATGAGTTGGTTCCTGCAGGTAATCAAACATCATGAGTCGGGGGTCTCATTGGAAGCAACCTTTGTATTCGTAAGAGGTAGATGTAAAGTTGTCTGTATTTTAACCTCTTAGACCTTACTTTATATTGCTAATTGTGAGATATATACTTAATACGATGATTGATATATATAGATCGACATCCTTTTCATTTCATAAATTGATAAAGTGTGATAAGTTCGTGTTTGATAAGTTCGAGTTATGGCCAACATTTCCAAGAAAAGCAATATTCCAAACATATTGAAATTGATGGATCTAAACGCTTTTAGACATTGATTTTTGATTTTGACCAATTTACATATATATCATATGTATAATAATGAAAGTGTCATTTTCTATATGTCAATAATCCCGACATTAGAAAGATCTTCAAAACAAAATATGAATTATTATTTTAGGGGGCAAAGATTTCCATCATTTTCGTTTCATTAATAATTAATGTGTTTTGATCATTAAAGGGTTCGATCAATTATGATTAGGGCAACTTATTATTTTGGATCATGTAATTTGGGTACTTTAATGCTTTGAGTCAAGGAAAATATTTTGACAAATTATTTTGTGGGGTTGGCATTCTATACCCATTTCACCTTTAAGTCCCAGATACAAGGTCTGGTAATTTTTTCTGTTAATTCTAACGGTATTTTAGTACTACTTATGTAAATTCTCAAAATTAACTTAAAGAAAATGTTTACCTTTGATTTTATTCAAAAAGACGAAAGAACCCAATACTAACTCATAAAGCCACCGTGCAAATAGGATCTAAAACCCCCTTACCATAAAAGATGGTTGCCTTAATAATACTCTCTAGCGGTTTACTACCCAACAACAGACAATTTTGTTCTCCCTATTTGCAGCTCAATCATAGGCTTTGAACTTTAATTTCATCAACCAAGCATTTGATCGAAGAGGTATATCATAATTCGATGGACCGTAAACATAAAACATACGGTGTGCATAGAAACCAAAAGGCAATAGCAAACACAAACCCCAAATTAGAATTTGATTTGTTAAATACTTGGAAAAGAGGTAGGTCGGTATCAACATCTTCTCCAAAATCGCACCCAAATTTTGATTTCAATGACCTGAATTGATCAAATACAAAATTGTTCTAATCAGGATTCTAGATGTGAGAACAATATGTTGGTAATTTTAGTGTTATCAACGCATATTTTGTGTATTGGGATTAACTTGTGATTGAAAAAATAACATTAGAGATTAAACAAGTTAGGTGACGCAGAAGTGCGAGCTTGATTTAATTCTAAATGTTATTTCGGTCTTATAACTAAAATTTGGGTTTGATCTAATAAGTTTAATGAACTTGGGTTAATTATGTAAATAAGTCAAAAGTGGGTTTAATTTTTGCAAATATAAGATTGTTTTTTCATATTTTGTGTCTCGATCAAAAAATTATGCGAACATAAAAACATACGCAAGAACAGTCTGTAGATGAACGTAAATGGTTACAAGACAGGAACAATAAAATGGGATTCCATGAAACAGAAATCTTTGTCTTATCCGATAAATCAATCACGTGTAACCAGCGAAATACTTTGACGATTCAGAGATAATCCAGGAGATTCAATTATGTTTATAAAGATCAAAATCAACAATCCTTGTTTGTTTATTGTTTAATTTCAATGTTTGACATCCTAATTACAACACAATAGAATCCAGAGAAGATGAACCATAATTAACACTTAATTTTACTACCTAAGATCTTGTCAGATTGAGTAGGCGACTTGACTATCGATATCCATAATGATACAAAAACAAACAAAGTTAGTCTACGCGCGAGAATCACCAAACAACACAAAAACTGAAACACCCTGACTTCTTCTTCTTTCTCATGGTCGTGAACCCTGTGGGAGGAGGCCGGTGGACGAAATTGGTGTTGTGATGGTTATGGTTTTTTAAAATCTCTCTAAACTCTAAATGATTTTAATTCCTATTTAGTGACCAGATGGACGCAATGCGGCAGGAAACATACCAATATAACAATTACTTTTGTATTTATTTTATTTGTCACTAGCTTAAGACCCGTGTATTACACAAAATTACATAATCAACAACTATCTTTTTTTATTGAAGCATTGTATATATATATTAAGTTATTATGTTGTAAAGACTCAAAATAAATTGATGTATGACACTTTTATTTCTCTAATATATGGTTTAAGTTTTAAGATTATTCAATAAAAACTTTTTAAATAAAAAATTCCTTAAATTTAATTAGTAATTATACAAATAAAAGAAAGGTAAATATAAAATTTTAAACATAGTAAGCCGTAATTATCGTCCCTGATGTTTGTAAGACTTAACAGCTTTTGTTCCTAACATTAGGGATTTATTTTGTTAAGAGTGGATTGAAACTGCTAAGCATTGCATACCTCAGGGATGAAAAGTGCAATTTACTATTTTAAATATTTAGATAAATATTTAGATAACAATATATTTAAATGATTTTAAAATTTAAATCTATTTTAATATCAATATTATCCAAATATGAGTTGATAATGATTAAATTAAAAAAATTAAAAAATTAAAAAAAAATGTCATTTAGTATTTTTTAAAATGCTTTATTAGAAGTAGATGAGTCGGTGATAGTTAAAGTAAGATAACCATTAAACTTTTTTGAACTTTAAACATGGCTTCAAAACTTTAAACTTTTAGCTAGTGAATTGAACCTCTTTTATATAAGACAAAGAAGCTTATAATTTTTCTTTTACTTGATGATGTGGGGTATCAACATTCACATGAGCAGTGTTCATCATGCTTAAATTAATTCTTTCTTTCATTTTCTTTCTTATACTATATGTGTAAGAAATTGTAAATCGGTAAATAACTTTTTCATCCTTTTTTAAATTTATAACAGTATAGATATGTTTACAGAGGAAGTATCAAATAGGAAAAAGATCTTCCATAAAAATAATAGGAATAAATTCTGATCATTTATTTGCTTAAGGTAAAATACAAGGAAAAGGACATTAATGTAAAAACCTATTTGTTGAATTTTTTTAACTTTCCCCCGACTTTCTTTAAACATTAATAACTTTTTCATACAATATTGTTTTTTTATAAAATTTTCACCATAAAAACAAGTGTTTTTTTCTCTTTAATTTGAGTACCATTGTGCTATACTTTTTTTAAACTTAAAAAATATAGTACGGTGATATAGTACAAAAGAATCTGGTACAAAAAATGTAGTACAAAAAACTATATATACATGTACTGTATTTGTAAAAATAACTAGATTTACATGTACTGTATTATAAAAAAACAAGATATATATGTACTGTATTCTCAAAACAAGTAGATCTACACATGTATTGTATTTTCAAAACAATATATATGCATGTACTGTATTCTCAAAACAATTAAATGTAAATGTACTGTATTCTCAAAACAACTATATATACATGCACTGTATTCTCAAAACAACTAGATATACATGTACAGTATTCTCAAAACAACTAGATATACACGTATTGCATTATATATTCTTTCCTTTGCCGTCTTAAAAAAAAAACTAGATTTTATGTACTAGATTGGTTTGTATTATATTCTTTTGTACTAGATTTTTTTAAGTTTATAAAAAGTATATCACTATAGTACTCAAATTAAAGAGGAAAAAACGTTAGTTTTTAGGGTGCAATTTTTATAAAAAAATAATTTCGTATGAAAAAGTTATGATTGTTTAAAAAATGTGTAACACCCTGAATTTTGTGTGTTTGAATTACGAAAGTAAGCAGGATCTTTCGTCTGTTTAGTAGTATGCTTATGATCAAGTTTCGGTGTTAGGAAAATTGTATTACTTACGGTACCCTAATGTAAATCAAAGTTTAAATGATATAAACGATTTCTCATGTTCGTATAAGTGTTTAGAAACATTTGAGTGTATGCGGAATTTCAATTCGAGCAACGGTTCGGAAGTTACACGCAAAACGATGCAACGTTCCATAGGCCTGAAATTCCAACACCTCCTTTGGAGGTGAAACCAATGAGGTTAGATACGAAATGGAAAATCGTGAACGTAGGCGAAAACCGCGCACAAAACGGAGTCTGAACGAAGCGGGAAACGTGAAAACAATGTTAACCAGTCGCGCTAAACCAGAGAGCGACATGTGTCTGACACGCGTCAGATCATTCACTGAGTCATAAGGCCACGTGGCACGACCTGGTTGGTCGAGTGCCACGTATCAGAGAGGGACACGTAGCGAGTTCTGGTGCGATGAGTCAGTAACACGTGGCATCGCTAGAGAGGACCACGCAACCGCCGGCTACACGCGTCGCGCCGGGAAGGGACGCCAGGCGGCGCGTGGCGCAAAGGAACCCAGCCGAAGGCCTATAAATACCTTCATTCGGGAAGAAGAGTTTCGTCCCGTTTTCTCTGATCTCAACTTCTCACAAACACCCGTAAACACTCTTAGGATACTAGGGGATGTTCTACACGGTTCGGATCATATCGGAGAGGCTTGACAGACGTTATTACGCTCACGGAGACGGTTGAGCTCGCGGGTTGTCATTCTCTATAGTTGTTGTTACGTCAGTTTTAAGGTGAGTTCTTCTAGCCCACTCTTTAACTATTTTAATGTTTTGGGGCCTGATATGCATACTTGAATATCTTAAGTTATTGTTATGTTAAACGTATCTTATGTTAATGCGTAGGGATTATGGAAAGATTATAAGTATAATCTAATGATGTTATTGGTAAATGATATGAAGGTTTTGGTAAATGTGTTTAGGTTATAAATACGTAAGAATTGGGATATGATTGAGATATTAGTTGTTTGTGTTATACTTCATATTATTAAAATACTATTGGCTTTATTTTAAGTATTGAGGTTGTCGGGATTACCATCTGTTATGACGAAGGCATGCCTCTATGTATTGAAAGTGTGGTGGGCTGGTGGCTGGGTTCGCCCTACATACGTCCTATATATAAACATCGTCATCATAATGAAAGTATATCCAAGTCAGGCTTGTGAGAAACTGACCCGGTGGAACGATACTTAAGATAAACCAATAGTGCTTTAATGTTATTAAGTATGATGGGTTGTGGGTTGGTTAAATAGGTATGTGTACCTATAGTTTTGTGAATCTTTGTAAGACAGGTGGTTTTGACAAAGAATGGGTTCGGGATATGATTTTAGTCATATACGAACGAACTATTGTGAACGTAACTGGTTCTAAGCACGAGGGTGCCGTGGATGGATCAAGTTATGATATGGTTGGTTTGGGTAAAAGAAATAATAAGTCAAGAGTCAGTTGGTAATGTAAACTCTAA
>WOUH02000036.1:7371936-7396148 GCA_009936405.2 Stevia rebaudiana
CGACGTATTCCGCCTGGTCTTATACCAAACCTTAACCTATGACTTTTTCGTGTACGTTTTGTGACACCTCAGAATTTCACACCCATAATTTTTGTTAATATCCAACGACTTGATCCTGCATGTATGCATCGAAAATCAATATACGGATAAATCACTTAACTAGGCCTTATAGATGAACCTAATTCCTTAAAATTTGTACATTTCTCAAGTTTACATCTTTATGACTTCGTAAAAAAATGTTATTACATCTGACTTTTATGTAACGAGTATTTTGCCGGATTAAGGTTAGTGTTGTTTGGCAACTTCTAAATGGGTAAGTGTTGAACCAGTAAGATGTCTAAATCATTAAGTGTTGAATCAGTAAGAGGTTTGAACCATTAAGAGGCAATAGAATGCTTAACCGTTCAGAGAAAATTGTCTGACCAATTCAGATAAGAGGTCTTAACCATTCAGACTCAGTATAATGCTTAACCATTCAGAGGCAAATGTCTGAATAATTCTAACATCTGCTCGTGAAACAAACAGTCTGAATCATTAAGTGTTGAACTAGTAAGAGCCTGTTAAGAGGTAAACAAACAGCCCTAAAGTGGTGAAAAATGAAATGATCCCGTTGCTATTTGGTTTTGGTTTTATATAATGTAATTTAGTCAAGTTTTCATATGCACAATTAAAATATTAAATCAAGAACTTATGTTGAAACAATATATGATTTAGGAATGGGATCTTGACTTGTCAAAAGAAACAACACCAAACCCTGCAACCTTAAAATACACAAATTTCTTGCTAGCAACAGCGTCAGGGAAAGTTGAAGGAGTAAAAGGTCCCGGAGAACTCGCGACTCCGTTTGAAAAAACCAAAGTTGCAGCGTATACACTTGGTGCAATGGCTCCTTTTATGAGACTTTATGTTTTTCTTGGTAATGAACTTAGATCGCTTATGGATGTTAATGGTGATGAACACCCGTACAAGAAGTGGATCGACAAATACTCTTCTGAAGATTATCAGGTTTGAAGTTTAAATTTTTTGTTTGACTTTGGGGTCAAACTATTATTCCGATTCTTTAGCTACCACCAAAGTTGATACCGTACACCATATCTTCTAGGATCAGTTACATATATCCCCCTATTTAAAACCTTATTACATATATACCCAACCCAAACCTTCAATTACATATATTCCCAATTCATGTTATAACCCCAAAACTTTAATTACACGTATCCGCCTCAAAATGGGTATATTTGATATTTTTATCTTAAAGTAAGGGGACATATGTAATTAAAATTTTGGGTTGGGTGTATATTATTTATGGAGTTTGTAAGGGGATATATGGAAATGTATATAAAGCATGTCATGTAATTAGAGGTGGTAAATAGTAGTAGTCGGTGGATTGCGTGATGCGTCAAAATGTGTGATTTAAGTTTTAAATGGGTCAGGTTGATCGAATTTTTATTTTTATTTTTATTTTTTTTATATTTGTAAATAATTAGCGTATTAGTTATGATTACAACACTTTTTTAATAAAATGGTCTAGGGAACTGGCTTGTGGTAATATGGTGTACTCTGTATTCTGTAATCAAGAGATTGTGGTGATTTTATCCTAGAAAATCTTGGTGGTGGTGTTAATAAAATAATATAAAAATAAAAAGATATCTCATTACCAAACCCACCAATCCCTTCATTTTGTCATCCATATATGTCCAGTTTCATTTTTTGTGGTTTAAACTAATACCCAACATCTTATTTCTTTTTTTTTTTTCTTTTTTTTTTCTTTTTTTTTTAACTTATAGGCAGCAATGCTCGAGATTGAAGACTTGCTGGACAAGTTAAGTGTTTCTTTGACGGGTGAAGAACTTGATACAATGCAAAAACTGTATCATCAAGCATTGAAACTTGAAATGGAATTCTTTTTATCTCTGCCTGTTGATCAGCAGACAGTTATTCCATTATTAAAACATATTCCTACTGAACACAGTTTTACGGTTTTTTCTGATTTTGACTTGACATGCTCAGTGGTGGATTCTTCTGCCATTTTGGCTGAGATTGCAATAGTTACTGCACCAAAATCAGATCAAAGTCAACCTGAAAGTCAAAGTCAAAGTCAAATTGTTAGGATGACCTCAGCTGACTTGAGAAACACATGGGAGTTACTTTCAAGTCAGTACACTGAAGAGTATGAACAATGCACAGAAAGTATGTTGGCCAATGAGAAAGGTACAATCTTAATGGGTTGACTTGGGTTGACTTTTCTCTCATACGGGTCAATTTAAAAAAAAATTAAAAACTAAATGTGTAACATGCTATATGGGTCAAACAGGTTGAAAGACGTCCAAAGTCTATTTTCTATGTTACAACCTTCTAAATTAATTTTTTTTCAAAAGATTTAGATTATTATGGTTTTTAAAAAACGGGACAAAAATGTTTGCGGGTCAACCTGTTTTGACTTGTTATTGCCACCTTTAGTTGCAGCCAGTATTGTTTAAATCTAAATTTATATTAATAATACCAAAACAATATGATAATTATAACCAGAAGTAGAAACCGAATTAAGTTTTTTAATTTGCAGTTGAGGAGTTTGATTATGAGGGACTGAAGAAAGCAGTTGAACAACTGTCAGAATTTGAGAAAAGGGCAAACATGAGAGTGATTGAATCAAATGTACTAAAGGGTTTGAATCTTGAAGATATTAAACGCGCTGGTGAACGACTTATTCTCCATGATGGTTGCATGCGTTTCTTTCATGTCATCACTAACTACCAAAATTTAAATCTAAATTTAAATGTGAATGTGCATGTGTTGTCCTATTGCTGGTGTGCTGATCTTATTAGGTCAGCTTTCTCATCAGGTATTTATCATTGTAACTTCTTTGTTATCTTACAGTTGGCATTCTTTCTTGTTATTTAATGAGTTAGTGGTTTTTAAAACCATTATACATTGCAATTACTTTGTAAACAAACCATCATTTGTTCGAAAATGTAAAAAAAAATAAAAAATAAATACTACGCTCGCAAGTATGAACATTCATTATTAAATACCTTACTACTTTTCTATAGGGTTAATTACGCAGATGGTTCCTATGGTTTGCAAAAAGTAACAAGTTTAGGTTTATGCTTTCACTTGTGTAACAAGTTTGGGTATTAAGACAAACTTTCTTTAAATTATGGTGAAATGACAATATACCCTTTGAATGTTTTATTAGTCAAAGGGTATATTGGTCATTTCACCTTAATTTAACATAATTTAAACTTAATACCCAAACTCGTTACAAAATTGAAAGCATAAAACTCAAACATGTTACTTTAAACCTGTAGTACCCAAACCTGTTATTTTTCGCAAACCACATATATGTGTAATTATCTCTTATTTTTATTTTCTAAAAAGTCGGTTTTTAACAACCCTATATGACACACTCAACAACCATTAAAAGCTTTTTATGGTTTGTTTTTATAAAATGAACAGGGGGCATACAGACAATGCGCGTACATGCAAATGAATTCGAGTACGAAAACTCTATTTCCACCGGCAAAATCATCAAAAAGATTGAGTCCCCTATTGACAAACTTGTAGCTTTTAACGACATTCTGAAAAACAGTGACAAAACTATTCTGACAGTTTACATTGGGGATTCAGTTGGCGACTTGCTTTGTCTTCTAGAAGCTAATATAGGCATAGTTATCGGGTCAAGTTCAAGTCTTAGAAGAATTGGCAGCCATTTCGGTGTTTCATTTGTTCCACTATTTCCCGCTTTAGTCAAGAAACAAAGAGATTACGTTGAAGAAAACGGTTTTAGTTGGAAGAAGTTATCTGGTGTTTTATATACAGTTTCTAGTTGGGCTGAAGTACATTCTTTCATTATTGGTTCTTGAAATGAAACATGTTTAGTTATAGTATGAATATAATAGAATGAAGATAAACTTCTTATGGCTGATTTTATCATGGGCCATTGTTTTCATAAATCTTGTGGATTTTTGGCTCACATACATATATCATGAAGTGGGTATGAATCTTTTTGCGATCTTGTTGATTTTTTGTTTGACTTTTTTGTGTTGCTGTTGACTTTATCTGAGGTTGGTTGGTTCTTGACTTGTTTCAGGCATCTAGTTTGTGTTGGGGAGATGAATACTTAAATAATTAAGCTGGGAGGATCTATTGTCATAATTTAAGGTTTTGAGTTTGTTTCTACTTCGTATTCATATTCTTGGTTGTTAAATATGTGAAAGTCTTGTGATAAGACCTCTGCAAAACCTTCAGTTCCACCAGTTCTACAAATAGTTTTGCTATGAGTGAAATATTATTGGGTATGTTTGTTTGTATGTTGTAATGGTTTAATAAGAAATAATAAGTATACAGTTCATTTTGTAATTGTTATTTTTTCAAAGGGTGTATTGTGTAATAACTAGATATCGAAAGTGTACTTAAGCGACATGATGAATTAAAATTGGGCATTGATGATGTGAACTTAACTCCTCAGTGTTTCTTGTTTCTCACAAGTCATAAGTCATAATCCATCACGTAACATATCTATATTTAAATTTCATTTAATAAATAAAACCAGTTGGACAAATGCCAATATGTTACATATGTACATTCTAACATAAACTTGCGAGAAGAAACTAAGTCAAGATGTGTGCAACACACAATGTTAAATGTAGGCAGGAAGTATAAGTAAGGGTATGTATATATGTGTTAATTTATACAACTATATATAAGTAGTAAACTATTATTTTGGTCTCTGGTTATATGCAACAACTTTTACTTTGATCCCGTCAGTTATGAATCTTGCCATTTTCTCACCAAAATCCGGTTTATGGCCGATTTATACACCCATTTAGAGTATCCGTGGTCAATCAGTGACTTAGAGCATTCACAATACCTTCTCCATAATTATGTGAGGAGAGTGTATAATTTAGGATGTAGTTGGCAATGGTTGTGAGTAGAGGAGAGATAAATATTTGGGGTTTTATTTGTCCATTCTCCATAGTTAGGAAAAGTATGGAGATGAGGATGTTGGTGGGGGAAAGAAAGTTAATTATGTTATTTTAAGAGTTTTTTTAAAATGGTTGTGAGTGAATGAGAGAAAAGGTAATGGTAAAAGTATACAAAATATTATTTAAATTGAAAATTGTACAGATGAAGATGGGGAAGTTATTGTTAATGCTCTTAGATGGAGACGTAGGGTGGAGAAAAAACTGAAATCTAGCTAGGAAGCGGTTGGGGAGGAGGGTGCCGACCATGTGGTGCAAATGACTAAAAAGCCCTCATGTGATGCACATGCGGAGCATTTACAAGAACATGGAATGACGTTTAACTGAAGGGCTAAATTGGGAAAAAAAATATACAAATTCAAAGACCAAATTGACGACATTCAATAATGTGTGAATCAAAGTGACTATTATTACATATAACCAGGGACCAACCTGGTAGTTTACTCATATATAAAATGAAATATAACTAGGACCCGATATGGAAATGACAAACCATCGCCATCTATGAGTTTAACACATAACTACATTGCACCATCACAAGAGTTAAACTCGTGTGAAAGTTGCAAAGTGATCTTAGCAAACTCTCTTCAGTGTACTGAGAGGTTGAACCATGAATAATACCCATCACCGCCCTTTCTTGAACAATTTATTGGTGAAAAATTATGATCTAGAATATAGAAATAAAATAATAATATTAAGAAACAATGTGCAATTATGTATTTACTTATGATCTCAATTTGGTTAATTACAACCTCCGATAAAACTTAATTCTAGCCAAGTTCATATTTAAGAACTAAGAAAATTTGAGTTCAATGTTTCTTTAAATGCATGAGATACTTATCAACTACACTAACTTTGTTAAAAAAAAAATTTATAATATTAACTTTAATAAAAGCATAAAGTATTCACTCGGGTGACCATGTCTCTCAAAATCATAAGATAGAAACTTGATGTGATTATAATTTCACATTATAAAATAGTTCTACATCCAATTTCAATTTGGTCAATATGAAATGCAAAAATCATTTAGAAGTAGCTTCCAATGTAAATACTTCAAAAACTATGAAACTATAAGACCAACCCTTTGAAATCTCTAAGTCTATAACCACATTGATCGCAAAATATAACACAAAAGATATACACTCGGTCAACTTCATTAATAACCACCAAAACCTAAGGCTTGTGTTCCTTCATTCTTTCACTTAGTGAGACCATTCCAGCTAATTTCTTGACCACATTCACCACATATGGTGGTGCAACCCGATTTCACACCTTGACTCCTTAGGGTTAGCATATGGGCTAAGTTTGTGCACTTTCGAAGCACAAAACGGTTCCTTGAACATACGCGTGTGACCACAGGTGGTTTCTTGGTTGTGGGTTCGTCATGTTGAATGGTTGGTTTGACCTCATTGACGGTTGGTTTGGGTATGGATGTGGGCCCGGGTCCGGGTCCATCAGTTGGGTTCCTCTGAACTTCTTCCCATTCTAGAGTTCTGCGGTACACTTCCCATGCCATATCTTGTTCTTCTTTGGATAGTTTTTCGTCTTCGTTTTCTTGTAGGAGACTCTCGTGTTCATGATAGTTTGCGATCCATCTGAAACCAAACGTGATATTAGATTTGAATATTTGATAACTTATTTTTACCTTTTTATAGCATGGAAACTAGGTCTCGCAATCTTGACCCAAAGTAGGGAAAACGGGTTGGTTTGGGTGAACATTTTTGCAATTTGGGTTGAGATGGGCAACGCTTTAACAAAATATGGGTCTAGATGGGTAACCTTGAAAATATGTCAGTATAATGTGGTCAAATGGGTAAGAACTAATAATGGTCAATAACATATTTGATGAGAAAATCACTGAAGATTACCCAAATTGACTATTTGTTTAGCTGCAACCCGTTTTGCTTCAACTAAATTGATGCTTTTTAGAAACGACCGATTCAAGACCCAAACTTATTTTGCTTAAAACTTGTGACTTGAACCCATTACCCAACCTGCTCATTTTGTCAGGCCTAACAAAAAACTAGAATAGATGTTTGACTATTAAAAAAAGGCAAAAAGAAACCAACTTTATACTTTCTCCCCGAACTAAAAAACAAAGATCAACGGCTATTTTGCACCTATAGGGGTAAATTTGGATGATGCAAATACTAAAAACAAATCGCATAGTATATATATATATATACCTTGGATGATGGTTTTTAAGTAAAACTTCCATGAACTTGTCAGAAGAAACGGTTGAATGATGAAGAGGACCTTTTTGTTTTGAAAAGTTTCCAACTTCATTGGTAGTTGTTACATCATTGGTCATTTGGTCCATTTCAGAAGACGTATTTAGGTTTTCATCATCTCCAAAGGCGAAGAGATGCAACATTTCTTCTTTCGATATTGTCCTATGTACTTGTTGTCTATCAACAACTCTTGCTGAAAGACTCTCTTTAGTAACCTGTTTAAATCACCAATTCGGTAACAATGTGTTTAATTAGAAGTTGCAAGTTGGGTGGGTTGAGTAATGTGACAAAACCGTTTATTTTAAGGCTTGAAAAAGGGTTGGTGTTAACCACGGAAATGTGTCAGGCAGAAAGTCAATTCGCAATCAGTTTGTTAAATATGGTTACAAATAAATTATATTATTTCAAGAGTAAATTGCACAAATGGTCCTTGTTGTTTTGTGAAAAAGAACAGGTTTGAGTACTAAGGGTTTGAAGTAACAAGTTTTTTGCTTTCAAATTTGTAACCAGTTTGCATACGAAGGCTAACTTCCGTCAACTTTTTTGTTAAAATTAAGGTAAAATCACCAAAATACCCCTAGACGTTTGAAATTTGAATAGTCAAAGTCAAAGGGTGAAAAGTCAACGGAATATTTTACGGAAGTTAGTTACTACCCAAACTAGTAACAAAACTGAGAGCATAAAACCAAAACATGTTGCTTTAAACCCTTTGTACCCAAACCTGTTATTTTCCACAAACCACGGGGACCATCTGTGTAGTAGACTCTTATTTAGATAATGATATGATATTTTGAATAAACATACACTTTGCATTTGAAATTTAAAATACACTTTGGAAACTTCTCCCGTTTAAGATAATTTCTTTTAATTTACTTATTTAACCCATTGAAGATACAACATAACCTAAATCTATCAATTCCATGAGTAAATATGTCAAAAACTCAAAATAAACCTCTACACATATAAGAATTACCTGACGCTTATAGATCTTTTCTTCCATGGTGCCATGTGCCATTAGACGGTATGCGAACACAGGTTTTGTTTGACCATATCTGTGATTGAGGAAGACAAATTTATATAAATTCAAATAAGCAAATTGAATTTCAATAATCCAAATTATGAAACACTGGCCGATAATAATCCATACAAGCAGTTAGTTTGACTAATGTTACTCCCAACGTTAACTTTTGTAACAAAAGGCAACCCCAGTAGTAAAATCCTCAAAAATACACTCGATTCAACCAACCGCCTGTATGTTTTCACATTTCGTTGAATAGAAGTAAATCAAGTGTAAATCTTTAATGTTTATGCTACTAGAATTGCCCTTTATAATGAAAGTCAAAGTTGAGAGTTTCATTGGTCAATCTGCTGGTATGGATTATTATTAGCCAATAGGTAAGAGTTTAAATTTTAATCCAATTTGCAAATCAAATACGACTTTGCTAAAATAACCGTTTAAATAAATTTAAACTTGTTATACCTCCAAGCGCGGTATATAGCCTGAAGATCATACGTTGGGTTCCAAGATCCGTCAACAATAATAACACGATTAGCAGCATATAAATTGATACCAAGAGATCCAGCTCTAGTTGATATTAAAGTGCATTTAACCCTTTTATTTAACGGATCATTAAAATTCTCAACCAGTTTTTGTCTCACCGACCCCTCGGTTCGTCCATCTAGCCTGACAATGCACACATAGAAAGTAAGATAATAAGTGAAACTACAAAAGAAAAAAAAGACGATTACGCCCTTTGATATCAACACACCTGTACCAATCTTTTCCTTTTTTCCAACATTTGCGTGTTTTTCTGTTGCGGGGTAATTTGGAAATATGGTATTCAATGAGGTCAAGTGTGGGTAAACTTTGACTAAAAACAAGCGCTTTATCGCCAGCATCACAACATAAGGTTAAAATATTAAGCAGTAAAACCATTTTACCACTATTTTCAGCCTCATAACCGTTTTCCTTAACAAGATCACTCCACCAATTCTGCAAATGAAAGCATAACGTTACCAGAAAGTATAAAATTTTGTTTTGTTTTGACCCCAGATGGGTATTATATCAAAAAAATTAAAACTTTAATACCTCCTTGAAAAAGCCACTGACATTCTTTTTTTCATTTCTGTTCTTCGACTTATCTGAGAGCATGAAAATATTATTTGCAAAGCAATGCATTAATTCGGAGAAAAGAAAAGTGAAATTGTAATAATTATAAGGCATTTTTTCATTCATTAGACTAACTATAAAATTCAATATTAACAAGAATTTTAAATCAATTTATAGATTGTGAAATGATTGTAAGAGAAATTGTCAACAAGGTTTACCTCCGTTGGGCATCATATTATAGTCCAAAATATCATCACTTGAACTGTCTTCAAGAAAATTCTCGCGTTTGCTTAAATCTTTGTCTTTCAGCAGTTGTAATATTCCAGGATGATTCCATATCTAACACATATTAGTATATTACGATTATTTCTAATTTAAAAATTCATAATAACAACCAAATAACATTAATACGAAGACTAAATAAAGTTATATAAATTTTACCACAAAACTTTTTAAAACAAATGACCACAAAAACAGTGATGATATGGTCGATCTACGTGGCAGTTAATGGGATTTAATAAGTAAATGAGTCGGTTATTGGTAATATAATATTATAATGTACCTGAGCTAATGCTTGATAACTGGCGAAAAAACTTTTTCGGGTTTTTTCATTAGAAGCTTTTTCTTCGGTGAGACCATGTACATCAAGGAATCTTTTGTATAGTACACGTTGAACAGGTGAAAGTTTGACAGCAATTACAAATACAGTTTTTGGCGGTAAATCTTTTTTCACAACGTTCATGTCCATTCGTTGCACAAATCCTTTTAATTGTTCATACAGAATATGAGATCTCTGGTTCATGATTTTCACATCATCTGATGTTGAATTAGTGTGTTGTCCATTTTCAATAGGGTTTTGAAACCTGCAACACATTCATCCATTGTCAACCCTAAATCCTAAACCCTAGGTTCAAACGGGTAATCATTAACGTGTGTTAACTGTCAAGAAATCGATTTGGGAGGTGTAATATCACTTTTGGTGACTTTTAACCCGACTGATTGGTTTAATTTTGAAACATAATCCAAATTGTCCCGTTTACAAGTTTAAAAATTAATGTTATAAAACAATAATAAATAAGAGTTAGGAAAGCCTTGCCGGTTTCTAAACTCTTGACTGCTGCCAAGAAATCCTTCCCTCACAAAATCAACCATCTGTAATAAAAAATAAATATTTAAGAAAATAATGTTTAAAATTTTCGGAGAAATAAGAAAAGAAAAAGGTGGCAATTTAAAAAAATCAAAAAAAAAACTTACACAATAATATTCCATGAGGTTATTCTGAAGAGGAGAGCCTGTTAATGCAATTCGTCGCTGACATTTAACTAGCTTTAAGGCCTGAGTTGTATCGGCCCGCGTGTTCTTAATCATGTGGGCCTCATCACAAACCAGTATATCAGGCCCATCCTGTCATATTTTTGTAACGTGCATTAAAAAAATTAAATATGGTAAAAAAACAAGGAGACATTTTAAATTTTTTATTATATCTTTGAAACCTTATTACCAGAAAAAAGAAGGATATGTTTATTGTAGGAAATAAGTAAATTAGTTCAATTCTTTAACAATAAGTTTTGTTGAAACTGATTATTCGATAGCAAATACATTTTATCCAAGTATTAAAGAATTACTTTAAAGTAGTAAAAAAAATACCTGAAGAACCCTGCAAAATTCCTTAGCCATTTGGCGATCCTTAACATGTTTTCCAAGAGATAAATTACGGAAATTAGTGTAACCAATCAAGAAAACACCACCTTTTTCTCTCCATTTCATTAACAATGCAAGTCTTCTATCCCTTTAAGCATGTAAATTTAAAAAAAAAAAAAAAATCAGATCTAATATCATAAAAATGCAAAGACTAATAGCTAAATGAATATAAAAAGAAACAGAAATTTTAATAATAAAAAAATAAATAAAAAGTACCTTGGAACGTCTTCCAGCATGTAGACACGAAGAGGCTTAAATTCAGTAGGTCTCCATTTTGTAAACTCATGTCTCCAATTGTGCAAAACATTGACAGGTGTCACAATCATAGCAGCTCTTAATCCTATATCCACACATCTCATAGCACCATATAGAAAAGCTATAACCTGGATTATAAACAATATATATACATAATAATATTCCTATATTTCATCTGGTAATATTAAGAAACTCAAATAATAATAATAATAATAATAATAATAATAATAATATCAGTGGATATTTATTGTCATACCTGCAATGTTTTACCTAGACCCATGGTATGTGCAAGAATGCAACCAAGACCCTTGTCTCCTGATCTAACTTTCGTGATTGACTGTATAATATTTTCCCACATAAACCTTATACCTGCAACCTGCAAAACCAAGAATTTAAATTTATCAACATATAAAAAGTATTAACAAATTAAAATATAATAATAAAAGTAAAACCTGATGAGATTTCAGTTTTGTTGAGATACTTTGTGGAAGCCTCACAGCATCCTCTTTTTCCTCCCTTACAACATTTACAATATAACCGGTTTGCGCATCGCCTAACATATCAACGGTGGCACCCTCAGATACATTTGCCCTAAAATTTGCATAATTTGTTTTCATTGAATTTAGTGATTTCAGACGCTCGGCTTCTAGTGATTTAAGACGCTCTTGACGTTCCTATAATTAATCAAGTAATATAAATTAATAAAATTGACTTAACAACATTCCTAACAAAAGGGAAAAAAATAAAACCTTCTCAATTGCAATTTTTCTTTTAGTATCTTCTCCCAATTCAGCATCATCAAGGATTCTGCGAATTTTCTTCTTACGTCTCCTTTTGCTGACATGGAAATTAGGAACTCAATTCACAAAATATATAAATATATGTAAAGCACAATATTAGGGGTAATACAACCATTCATTAAGAAACACTAATCTGTACTTTACAAGTAAACAAAGGATAACAGTATTTATTAGATGTGACAAGTTCAACTCATTTGCTTATAAATTATGACTGCTTTCACTTAATAGAAAAAACAATAGCTTACAAAAAAAATGCATAAAAATGGCAGTCAAAAGTCATCCAAAGTGTATTTAATGCACAAAACTTTCTAATTTATTTTTTCAAAAAACTAGATTACTAGGGAAATAATAACTTATATAAACATATTTGGCACAATCTACTTATGCATACAAAAGTTTATGAGAATGCAAAAAAAGATCAAGTCAACCCAACCCAATCATATCAGTGGGTACAAAAAATCATCCATTTAGACCTGAACCAATTTCAACATGATCCAACCATTTTGCAACCTCTTGTACTAATAAGATGGCCAAAATGTGAGCAAAAAATTGTCATACCTAATTGGAACCTTAAAACCGTCATGTAAATCATCAGAGTTATCTGAATCACTATCTGAACTTGAGGATGATTCGCTTCTAGATGTAAATGCTTTTTCTAACTGTAAAGTCAACGGTTGCAGGATACTTGGAGAACAACAACAACATTTCCAACCCAAATCCCGTGCTTTTAACAAACATTCCTCTCCAAGATTCTTTTTTATACACAAAGTACAAAACAAGTTTTTACATGACCTACAACTTATTAAGTCTCCACTTTTGCCACACCATCCACAGAAACACTCAGCACAATCAGGATCCTGCCATAATTACAAATGCATATGAAATATCATAATTACAAAATGAGTCAAGTATGGTCCCTCTGGTTTGCAAAAAGTAACAGGTTTGGATACTAACAGTTAAAGGTAAGTAGGTAACAGGTTTGGTTTTATGCTTTCAATTTTGCTACGAGTTTGGGTATTAAGGCTAACTTTCGTTAACTTTTCAGTTAGAATACGGTAAAATGACCAAAATACCCTTTGACTTTTTGAATAGTCAATGTCATCGTCAAATGCATATGAAGTATCATAACTACTAAAAGAGCTAATTACATTAGCGGTCCATGTAGTTTGCACTTTGCAGAAAGTAACAGGTTTAAGTACTAGAGATTTAAAGTAATAGTTTGTTATTTTATGCTTTCAATTTTGTAGCAAGATTGAGTAGTAAGGCCAAGTTTTGTTAACTTTTTTGTTTAATTTACCAAAATACCGTTTGACTTTTGTAAAGGGTGACAAGTCAAAGGGTATTTTGGTCATTTCACTTTAATTTAACGAAAGTTAGCATTACTACTCAGACTCGTTACAAAACTGAAGGAACAAAACTCAAACATGAAACTTTAAATCGTTAGTACCTAAACTTGTTACTTTTCGCAAACTACATGAACCATTTGTGTAATTAACTCTTACTAAAAACGTGAAAAACAAAACGTTTATTCATATGAACATCATGACTACAATCGCATACCGTTTCTTTCATTTTGTCTTGCAATCGGTATTTGCAGTTTCTGCAAACAATCACTTTCAACAGTGGATGTGTATACACATCATCAGCAACTTTATCACAAACAGTACACTTAAATTCATCAATTTTAGCGTTGCCATTTCCTTGTTGATCAGATTGATCAAGATCTTCACTATCACTGCTTGCAGAAGCAGGTTCATCCACCGAAACAGGTTTGACATCAAGATTTTCAGTATTTACAGTCTTGCCCTTTTTGCTATCAGACGGTTCCAAACTGTCAGATGACCGTTTGGATCCAGAAAGACCGTTACTCTTCTGATTTCTCATTTCAAGATCACTTAATGTCTTGTGATTTGTATCCGCTTTTTGATGATCAATATCATTACTCAAATCATATTCCTCAGATTCCCTCTTACCCTCCTGATCAAATTTTTGGAAAAAAAAATGAAATTGTATTCCGACATGTGTGAAATAAGAATAGTGGATGTGGGAAGAAACACACCTGCTTTAACTTCCTTCTTCGTCTTTTTTGGTTTAAACGAAATAGTAGCTTGCGATCATGATTTACATCATCTTCTTCTTTAACCTGTCAATGGCAGTAAGATTTTAGTTTTGTTGCCATTTTATTATTTTTATTTTTTTACCGGAAAACACCTACATTTTATTTTTATTTCAAACCTAAATGTTACCACGTAACTGTCCCCTTGAGGACAGTCTTGTTATAAAATATGATACAAAGATTGCACTAAACTATAAAAAGAACTTCTTTATAGAGGAACTGAAGTTGGTTGTATTTTCCTTGATAAAAATCAATACCTATGACATTATATATAATAATAGAGATGATAATATCATAAAAATCCTTATTTACCTTTTTAAAGTTCTTATGATCCTCAGATTTATATAGTTCTCTCTCAGTCACAATAGCATCAGCAACAAACGGATCACTCGAATCACCTTCAATATCATCAATCTCCTCAACCTATAAACAGTATAAAAGGGCATGAATGATCAAATTCAACTGCATTGATAGCTGAAAGAAATAAGGTCAAATGGGTCAAACAGTTGCCCAAAGTATAATTCAGTTTTTGTCGCCTTTAACATAAGGGGTAACTTTATAGAAATTTAATTGACTTTTAACTTTGTTCCAATAAAGTCACTTATACTTGTTTTGTTCTAATTAGGTCACTCATAACTTTTTTTGTTCCAATTAGGTCACTTTACTTTAAATAAGTGTTCGGTGTTCCAATACTTTACATTTTACCTAAAACATTAAGTTACCATGCCATTTGTAACTTTTTTTTATTTTTACTTTTTTTTTAATCAAGTTTGGTTAATTATGTGAATCAAAAAATAAAAATAAAAGAATTAATAACTTTGTAGGTAAAATGAATAGGATTAGAACAACTCCTTAAAGTAGAGTGACCTAATTGGAACAAAATTAATTATGAGTGACCTTATTAGAACACAAAAAAAAAGTATGAGTGACATAATCGGAACAAAAACTGAAAGTTGGTTACATTTCTATGACATTTATAAAAAGGAGTTTCTGCATATTAGTTATTTATATGTTTTAGAAAGAACCAAAAGTAGTTATAAGTATTATAAATTACCTCATCTGCACCAGGAAAGTTGAGCCCCAATTGTGCAGCTTGTTGAGGCGTACTGGCCAAATATACAGAAGCCCAATTTTTGGTTCCAAATGAAGTGATTTTATCGGTTGATGAAGATGAACACAATTCATTAAAAGATGACCAATCTACCCCTTTATCTTCATCAGGCGCAAGACGTTTCCCAAGAAACCCACTCGCGCCTTCCTCCATAAGTTTACCCCGATGTCTGTCACACATAATATTATTCTACCTTTACAAGTCTTATTAATATTAATAGTTTCAACTCATTTACTTTAATCTGGTTGGAGGCTCAGATTATGGTTTATCTAAACAAACATACCCAGTAAATCCCACTAATAACACAGCTATTGGTAAACAAAGAAAGTTTTAAAAAAACGGTCGGAAGTGGGATTTTTATGCATAAGTCCTCCAAACTCATGTTATTAATAAAATTTGAACTATTATTGAAATACTTATAAAAATGGCAACTTTGCACAAAGAGTTTAGAGTCAACCACTTAATGCATGCCAAAAATTTACCCATTTGACCCGTAATGGTGTAACCCAATTGTACCTTTTGACAGGCCTGTGAGTTTGAAGATACTTTTCAGCATCAGCAATTGACTCAGTGACATCACCGGTGACCTGAGATCCAACCCAGTGGGTCCTACTTTTCCATGCCTCTGTACAACATCCATTCGGGGCCTGACTTTCTATCCACTTATACAGACTTGGAAGTTCAATTCCTGCACCATCAAGTTGCTCCTAAACAATAATAAAACCATATGTTTTAATCTTCTTTATATTCATCAGAACCGTTTATATGGATAAAAATAATTTTTTAAAAAATCAAGAGGTTGTCTGACCAACAAGTGAGCACTCTCGGTTTCAATATCGTCAAGCTCATCTTCCCATTTTTCTCTGAGGGCTAACATTTCATCAGAAACCGCATTCTCAAGCTATCCAACAAAAGAAAATTAACAAAATTTGGTAATTTAATCTATATTTTAATAATGAGAATAAATTTTTTTAATTTATTTGTTCAGGGGTATAAAATAAAACTAACAGCTTCCCCCTCAAGAGTTTGTTGTAACTCTTCGCGCACTTCAACTTCCACTTTTGCCAGTGACTCGTCTTCAAGTGCTTCTTGGGCCTCTGCAGCCTAAATTACAACATCAAAAATCAGAAAATTTATAAATATTAAATAAAAAAAAGTTAAAGAAGCAACTTCAAACAGCAAAACATGTAGATCTGGCAATTTAAGGTTTAGTGTAATATGTCAAAACGGATCTTTTTCCCGTGCGGGTTGAGTTCATATAATGGATTCACCTGAACATATTTCTCCATTGAAATAATCACAAAAACAATATTAATTTTCAAATAAAGTGATTGAAAGATGTTGTATACAACTATACACTATTAAATTCTTATAACTTTTTTTTCTGACCCGTTTCAGATTTCTAATAACCCAAATTGACCCGTTTGAAAGTAAATTTTCCTTTTTTGAACAACAATCTAATCTACACCTAATACTACCTTTGATCATAAGTAAATACGCCAAAAATTCGACCTCTAAAAACATGCACAAATCAATACCTTACTCTCAACTGTCAAAAGTTCAGCAATTAGACCTTCAATGTCTTCATCGGTGAGAGGTAACTGCAAAAAAAAAAATCATAACAGCTCAAATTTGACAACCACAACGCACGCAATTAATAATGCAATCATGTGTGTATCTAATTATTTTTAGTCGAATATAAATAATCAAAGTTAAATCAACTTGCCTCGTGATGTATCTCTTCATCCTGACCAGATATTGAGGGTTCATCATTGTCACTGTCATTGATAAAAGAGTCACCTGATGTACTACCAATATCTTCTTCCTCTTCACATTTATCCACCGCCATTGCTAATAAAAATTATATATAAATCGTATTTTCTTTAACCTGCAACTTTACCTAAAACCAAACCATAAATAAGATATTATACATCAGATCCTCATAAACATGTAACACTATTAACATTAAGACATTTAGTTAAACGAAAATAGGAAAATCATGGTATCCATGTACAACAAGGAATTGAAAGCAAATTAAAAGAGAAAACCTAAACTAAACAGTTTGCAATAGCACCAATACGCGTGCTTCAAATTTTGCAGATTAACATGATGTCATTCAGTATTCAAAAACTACAAACCTTGAGCAGTAAGAAGCATGACATAAATAAGCTACAACAGATATAAGTATATAACAATTAAATAAAATGCAGTTAAAGCTAAAAAATCCAATGATACTACGCCTATATACCAAGATCCCATTATCTATTATTATTCATTCCTACCAAATCATACTTAATCATTGTTTATTAACTATACCTGTAATTTTTTACTCCAAATATCAGTAGCTTGGAGTTGAAATCTCATGGATGCTTAATGGGTACCAGATTGCATATACCATAAACCGGTCATAAAAAGATAACTGTTTGTTCAATAAAACAGCCATAAGAACAACTTTCCTTCTTCCTCGTTTCAACTTTCAATAAACTTTACTACATTGTGTGATAAACATTACACAAAGCTTCGTTTGTGGTACATCTTTTTTCTAAATAATTTGCAAAGCAATGGGCAATAGCGGATTGTTAGTCAGGTGGATACTAATAAAAACACGAAAATCTTAACATATCTCGTTGATGATATCAACAATCTTATCCAATAAAACCTAAACTAGACCTCAAAAGCACCCTCATTAAAAACGATCTACCTTTAATGCAATGTACTCGATCAATCACAAATATATCAACAAGCAAAATCTAATCTAGAAATTACAAATACCACTACACTTAAAACCCACAAAGCAATCAAGTCGAAAGTTAAAAAACAACAGCTAAAAAGACAAAAAAAAACCTAAAGGGAAGTAACCATACCTTTCAACTTCCTTCAAGTGTCCCTGTATGTCTAAATTGCATCGATGAAATTAATATTTTCGACTCCGATCTCCAAACTCGTATGTCTAAACTGCAAGAAAGGAAATGAAGCAGCTTCGATTCCCCTAATTTTCGGGGAATATTCGATTTTACAATTTGGAGGGAGGAAGGTTTTTGGTTTCCGGTTTACCCTTTTATCAATCGCAGAAATCGGCAAGGTTTACAGATGTTGATAGGGATAGGTAAATCGTCCCTCAACTATCTTCCAATGTCAGGTTTTTTTTTTTAATTTTTCGTGTGTAAGTTTTTATATTTATAGCGACTTGTCATGAAATTTGTGGTTAAAGTTTTGGTTTGGATTTGGTTGAGTTTTGGCCTTTTGGGTCTAACCCAACCCATTGCAGTCATTTTTCAGTTAGGCCGGTATTTTATGTATAAGTGGTAAGACATATCAAAAAAAATGGTTGTTATATCGAAGTCTTTCAGTAAACATGTATTTAGGTTAACATGTTTAACACGTCTTGTTATAATAAATTTGATTTACTATTTTATTAGACTGGTCTACCTGTTTAATTAAACACTTTGACCCGTCAACCTATTTAACATGTTTGTTACAACCCGATCAACATGCTTGCAGCTTGATTACTCTTTGTCAACCCGTCAATGAGTGTGACACGTTTGCAAATTCACCAAACAATGATAATGGTGGTTTAAAGCATATACAACAAACTTGTTGTGCCCATTGTCGGTGGGTGCTCACGTTTTTAACCATCCATGTCATCAAAGTATATCGATCACCGTTCTAATCTCGTGACTTATATTAAAAGTCAAGAAATCTACGATGCGTGCATAAAGATACTAAGGGTGAGAGGGCATATGCGGGTATGTGTTCACGTATATGGGCGGGTACGTGAGTATATCGTTGCCACTACTCGGGTACAATGCATGTGTTTCAAACTCAAGTAGTAATGCCCACGCCTCACCATTTGTTATAGCCATTAGGAGATGATTGTTGGCTATAATTTCTTCCATTGAGGGGGGTTAACCAAAAAAAGACCATATAAATAACCCTGCAATCTCGTGATTTTTACAATCACTTCTTAAAAATATTTTACATCAAAGTTACAATTTCTCAAATATGATCTATACGAAAAATGAGTAAATGACAATGGACGACTAAAGAAAACGTGGCTTTGGCCCGTTTGTGGCTCCTAGTCAAACATAACATCAAAGCAGTCACCAAAACAGTATAGTTTTTGAAACTACTAGGTCGGATGAAATGATACATAAATCATGAGGATAAAAGCACTTTAGTTTCCATTGTATTATTTTTAGTTTTGTTTTTTTTAATAAACACGTTATGTTTTTTGTTAATAACTAATATGTTTTTATTAAAAAACGTTGAAGGTATTTGAAAGGAATGACGCTGACACTAAATATACATGAGTGTATATGTGAAGTGACAAAATCTTATTCGCTTTAGTGAAGGTACTTATGGTTAAGGGAAACGAACACCCCCTCTCGTTCCCACAACACATGGGGTATTCCTACACGCAATAATCATATGATCAATAATAAACACACATTCATTGCAATCCACATAAATCATAATTTAATTATAATCGACACAAGTTGTATATAAAGTCAAACAAAAGAGTCAAATGATGTCAATGTATCTTCTTCTAAATCAAGTAACAGTACAAAATTTACGACTCCTGGCTAATAAAAAACTCATTAGAGAATTCGTCATTAAAAATTCTAGAAAATAATGTGTGTTCAACTATCTTATTGTGGGGCATTGTTACGGCCTTTTGATTTGATCCTTATCGTATATGTAGCCTATTACAAGTCGCATATGGTTGTTAAAAAGATCGGTGTAAGTTCATGTTACTCGAGCAATATAAACATAATGTCCGTCTACGATAGATCATTAATCTTGATAAGCATCACGTGAAACAACAAATAGCATCCGCATGGTAAACGTCACATCAAATAATGAAAGTTGAACTTATTTACGATAAAATTCACTCGTTTTTATATAAATATCCAGCACCAACGTATAATAAGTTGTTTTTTTTACCATAACAGGTCACAAAGATAAATATAATTTAATTTTACAAACATGAACACACACGTTGTTTGTTTATTTATGCTTCTCATGAATTGTTCTACTATATTTGCTTGTGTTCATTTTAGAGGGTATATACGTTTTATGTTCAAGTGTTTATGGATGATGGATTTTATGACGAATGTTTGGAGTTATGTATATTTGAAGAGACTTGTTTGTTTGTGTTTGTTAATACTTGTTCAATTATGTTCGTTAATATATGTTCAGTTATGTTCGTTTATGTTAAATAATATTTTTTTTCATTTATGTTTGTTCGCCCTGTTTACATCTGTTTGTGTTCATTTATGTTCGCAAACTACACGCTTAACTTATCAACGAATTAACACGAACATGTCCATTCCTTAACGAACGAACACACATAAAAAAATTGCGTTTGTTTATGTGTTTGTGTTTGATTAAAGTTAAATGTTCAAACACGAACATGCTTCGTGTTTGTTCGATTCATCAATATATAATACATATCTCATTACATATGTTAGATTTTCTTGTATCATCAAACAACAACACATACAGTTACAGTTGATTACTAACGGTAAAACCATTTAACTCTTCTTTTATCAAAGGAAGCAACGTTTTGAGTTAAAAAACATCAAAAGTAAAAGAAAATTGTTACACTACGCATAAAAATACATAATTGTTATAATATGAATTTGATTATCACCACTTAACAATTTTTAGAGAAGAAGAGGACGAGGAAGGATTGTATAACTTTTATAATAATCATACAAGAGGTGGATCTTACTCTTTACATTAAGAAGAGTATTTATACTATAAAATTTACACTATTAGAAAGACAAAAAATACAAACATTAATGGTAAATCTAAAAACATCTCAGTTGAGTTGCAAATATTGAAAATTGATGATCATCCACATGCCTCAGTTGATATTTCATAACAATAATTGGTATATAGTCGACAAAGGCGGACCCCCCTTTCAATTTTCTCCACTTAGCCTCATCACATATAGGTTTTGGTTAGTATTGAAACTGGATGAGTTGAGTTGATACTCATAAGTTATAACTAATTTTAAACTGGAATTCTATATGTTGTTTTCTTTTTAGTTTATTTGTATCAAACTGTTTTAAGCCTTGAATTTATTTTTAGGGTTTCATATTGTTTTCGTGAAGCCAATTATTGTGTGAATTTTGTTTGTCCTCATCATATAATATTTCCGTACATTACAAAAAACATTTGTGACATGTTTATTTAACGTACACTTTGGTAAAATTTATACACAAAAACTTCAATGGGATTGTCCATATAAACAAAGTACAAGATCCATGGTTTGATTCATATGCTTGATAACTTTGATCATATGAAGTTTATTTTTGTTTTAACCATGTGAAAGATTCATGAGTAGTTCACATTATATTTGTATTATCTGATAAAGTTTTTTTTATGTTAGCCCGTCTTCCCTTGTTGAACAATCATGCCTCCGTTTATACTATAATACACTATTTGACAATGTTTGATGTTAAAAATTTTACCTATAAAAAAACCAAAAAATGCACTAAACAAAAAAATAAACTACGACAAGTCCACAACACATGATAAACCCCTATTAACAAATAATAAAAGTGATTTCTTTTTCTTGTTTTATCCTCAACTTGGAAGGAATGGTGGGAGATATAAGAAATCGACCGCAATTTTCCCGCCCATTTTAGCATCCTCAAAACCACTGGTTCTGTCTCCTGCAACTCATTCACACCAAATCGAAGAACTTCATCGAAAGATCCGAGAAAAATGAATGGAAAAATGAGAACCAAAGTCCACAACGATACTTTACTAAACTTAGGCATTATTTCGAAACACATAGGATTCATGTAAAAACCAACTATCCAATAAAATCAGTACTTAAAAAACCTGAACTATCCGGCAGAATGGCCAAGTGGTATGTTAAACTAAGTACCTACGATCTAATATATGAACCTAGAACAACCATTAAGTCTCAAGCCTTAGCCGACTTTGTGGCTGATTTTAGTAATGATATTCAACTAGAAGCCGATCTAGAAGTTCAAAGCCTAAATGAGGATATCCAGGAGTGGACCTTGTTCACCGATGGAGCTTCAAAAGTAAAAGGCATAGGACTTGGCATCATACTAAAATCGCCACAGGGGACATAATACCTCAATCCATAAACTGTGAATTTGAAGCCACAAACAATGAGGCTGAATATGAAGCCTTAATAGCTGGTCTTCAATTATCCTTTGACCTAGGAATAAGGATCCTCACAGCATATGTAGATTCCCAGCTTGTCGCCAATCACTTCAATGGATCTTACATGGTGAAAGGCGATAAGTTAGCAAAATACCTTGAGATAGTCAAGGATATTGCACAAAAGTTCACAAATTTCCAAATTAAACATATACCTAGGGAAGAAAATACCGAAGCAGATGCATTAGCCAATCTTGCTTCATCCTTAAACATTCCTGAGGATATTCAAATTCCCATCCTTCATATCCTACATCCAGCTATAAGTGTCTCAGAAGTAAACCAACTTTCTGATTCTGAAGAACCAGAACTTCAGGATCCTTCATCCTCTGAGATATCCTGGATGGATCCTATCAAAACTTATTTAGAAAACGGGGAAGTACCTAAAACTGAAACTAACATTAAAACCTTTAAAATTAAAATGCTCAATTACACACTAATACAAGATAGGTTATACAGAAAATCATTAGCCGGACCTTACTTAAGATGCCTTAACAAAACCGAATCCTTAGAAGTTCTTAAGATATTTGAAATTAAGTCTGGAATATCTAAGAATATTTTTGGATACGAGAACTTACTTTTAGTCATAATGGTTTGGGAGTGCTCTGTTGTGTGACTGCTGCTCGGGATAATGGAGACGGTCTTAAAGCTCCTCTTGCTTGCTTCGATTTTCCACAATCATTCCACCTTCCTTATGTTTTCGCCAGAAACTTTCACCAATGCTTCTAATTGAACTGTTACAAATTAAAATGAAGAACATTAACTAAAAACATCAACGATCTAAAAATTTATTCCTAAATATTCCTACCCTTTTTAACACACAAAATCGGAAGTAAACCCCCATCTGGAATGGAGGAACGTTTAACAAAGAAGAAACGATTTCGCCATTCTGGTTTAGTTAGGCTTAAGTTTACAACCAATGCATTTTTATTCGATTTACGTTGGAAAACGAAACAATTGGAACCATGGGTTCGGAGTTTATACACATAAGCGATCTCGGCAAGGCCGATATCCAACCCATAGTTTTGATTGATCGAAATCAAGCTTGCTAACAGTCTCCAACCCATCGGCATGAGTTGGGGATATCATAATTTCTTCACTTTGAAGAACTTAGAAATCAACGATGGGAATGGATAACTTAAACCCAAATTGAATGGATATTCCGGAAAACAGACCCAGGTTTTTGAAATATGGTCAGCCTTTAAGGTTGGATCAAAGTGATTGAAAATCGTTGAAGAAGGGAAACGGTTTCCAGATTTGAAAAAATCCAGTTGGGAATCATCGAAGGTATTCGTGTTTTTCGAGTCATGTTCGAGGATTTCCATATCTATGAAATCGTTTTGCTCCTCCAAAGATTTTGAAGTCAACATTTTTGAAAAACTTAGAAATTTTTTTGAGAAAACTTGAAGAAATTTTTGGAAAAGTTTGGTAAAACCAGAGAAAAGAAAGAAACTTACGAATGAACTTGAGTAAATATATAGAAGAAGATATATGTATATATAATCAGATATGTTTGAAAATTCTAGGGTTAACCGCATGCATCAAGTTGATGTTAACTGTCGGATGAATCTGAGGTGAAAAGTAATGATAATGGCAGTCAAATCAGAAATGTTTACAGCTGTAAAGAGATAAGATCGGCTGTAAAATATCTGATTTGGGGGCAATTGTTAGGGCTGGAATATTTCGGGATATCTAGACATACT
>WOUH02000036.1:7399113-7409779 GCA_009936405.2 Stevia rebaudiana
CACCAGCAAGATTTCTGCATAAAGGACAATACCAGCAAGTAGCATATAATTTAAAGGACATTTTCAGTAATTTTGTCGAAAAATTTAGTTTAGGGATAAAGGACACAACCAATGCATAATTCATATATAAAAAATAATATTAGCAACTTTTTAACCATACCAGCAAGTTGAGTAATATTTAAACGATATAATCAGTCGTTCGTTTTGTCTAGAAAAATTTACAAATAAACAAATCTCGATGTAAACTCAAGATTCAACAGATGCTCATGGTGAATTAGGAATGACGACTGCCAGCGAACACCGTAACGTGTTCCGATATTACCTCGTAACCCTCTTCATCTCCGACTTCTAAATCAACATGGCGGCAATTCTCACCGGCGATCGCTACCTCGAATCGCTGGTTCACTTCGTCGACAAGCAGGCCGGTCCGTTGATCGAAGGAACCCTTGTATTGAAATTGAATCCAGTCGGCCTTCACTACGTTCAATCAAGGCTCGAATCGTTGGCGGAGCTTGAACGGCTTCTCGCCGGAGCACCGGTGGACTACCTTCGCGCATATGTCTCCGACCTCGGTGATCACCGGGCGCTTGAGCAGCTTCGACGGATCCTCCGGCTACTTACGTCGCTCAAAGTCGTATCTGTGCTTCCACCGCAATCATGCAGAGACCCTACGCCTCTCTGTTTGCTTCCTTTTGGTCGCTTGAAGGTTCTCGAACTTCGTGGATGCGATCTCTCCACATCTGCTGCTCGAGGGCTACTTGAGCTCAGACACACTCTGGAGAAGATTATCTGCCACAATTCAACTGTATGATACTATGATTGATTTTTCATTTCTTAATAAATTCAATTGTTAACTTCTTACAGTATCAGACTGTTTAAATTTCTAATTATGATAGGATCAACTCTAGTTCTTGTGTGAATTAGTTCTTTGACATGTTGCTATCTTGTTGTTGAGGTGAAATAGGATGCACTTCGACATGTTTTTGCTGGTAGAATTGCTGAGATAGAAGACTCTCCTCAGTGGAAGCGATTATCATTTGTGTCTTGTGCTTATAATGGATTGGTTTTGATGGATGATTCCTTGAGACTCCTGCCTGTTGTTGAAACCCTTGATTTAAGTAGGAACAAGTTTGCTAAACTGGATAATCTATGGAGGTGTAGCAAGTTGAAGCACTTGGACCTTGGTTTTAATCAATTAAGAACAGTTGCATCATTTAGTAAGGTGAGGTTTATTTGGTGTTTTTTAAAGCACTGATTGTTGAGTTGTATATTTACATAAAATAATAATGTGCTGTATGATTTTTCTGGTAATTAAATGGATAAACATATTCATAGGTATAATAGGATCATGATTTATGGGAATCCAGTTGCAATATATATGCTTAAATTAAACAACTTTTTCTTGTCTACAAGACTTACGTGGACATCTTTCTATGTTAACTTTGAATTTTTTTCAAAACCATTTTGGATTAGAAGCTCGAATAAACTCTGAAATGTTGCAGAGATGCTAAATGTATTCATTGTTGACATACGTCAACCTTTTCTTGTCTCCAAGTAGAATTTATTTTTGGCGCGCATGTTATGCTTATAAATGTATCATATGCGAACAATATTTTTGTATGCAGGTCTCATGTCAAATTGTGAAACTAGTGTTGAGGAACAATGCTCTTAGTACCATTCGTGGGGTGGAGAATTTAAAATCACTTGAAGGCCTTGATCTTTCCTATAATATTATTGCCAACTTTTCAGAGTTGGAACTTTTAGCTGGTCTTCCATCACTTCAAAATTTGTGGTTAGAAGGAAATCCGGTATGTTCTGCCAACTGGTACAGAGCACAACTGTATAGCTTCTTCTCTGATCCCGATAAGGTATGAATTGGAAAATTATATCTAATTTTTTTGATATTTTTCACTAATTTGTATTTGAAGCAACATTAATTAATTAATTTATTGGGGTAAATTTGTAGAATGGTAACCAAGTTTCCCAAGTGTTCCAGTTAAGTCACTCAAAGTTTTTTTGTCCCTCTAAAGTCACTCAACTTTCATTAAGTGTTCCAATTCTATGTATTTTTTTTAAATATTTAAATTTTTTAAAATTGATCGAGGCAAATGAAACATATATGAATATTTGTTACTAATTAATGAATATTTATTCCTAATTTGACTTAAAATTTACAATTGTAGAACTTTGTTGTTATTTCATGAATTTGTTTTTTTCACAATTGCCTCATAATTCAAGTTAACTGAACAAAACTTTTCACTTTTTAATTCAAGATTCATATATGTTTCATTTGCCTCAAATAATTTTAAAAAATTTAAACAATTTTTTAAAGTTACATAGGATTGGAACACCTAGTGAAAGTTGAGTGACTTTAAAGAGACAAAATAAGTTTCAGTTACTTAATTTGAACAGTTGACAAACTTGATTACATTTTTATGGCATTTTATTTTATTTTTCTCGAAATTGCAGTTGATTTTGGATGACAAGAAGATCTCAACAAGAGAGGTCTGGAAGCGACAGATTATTATTGCTAGTAGGCATAAACAACCAGCTAGCTTTGGTTTTTATTCCCCAGTTAAAGATGATGC
This sequence comes from Stevia rebaudiana, assembly GCA_009936405.2. Lineage (NCBI taxonomy): Eukaryota > Viridiplantae > Streptophyta > Magnoliopsida > Asterales > Asteraceae > Stevia > Stevia rebaudiana. The sequence goes on from WOUH02000036.1 coordinate 7,401,702, forward strand.
TGAAACAGAGGGGAATGTTAACTCAAAAATGGTTAGTAATTAGTAATGCAGTTTTTGGATAGTGTATGCGCGTTTTAAAAGTGATTGTGTGATTCTCAATTCTTAGAATCTGATAATCAACGTTAGTAAAATGGGCTGTAGGAAACTGTAATAATCAGATAATCTGCTTGAGTGTTGAACAAATCCTGATTATTTAAATAACTAATAGATAAAATGACCAAAAAGGACACTTTTTGGAAAAAAATGAGGTGGAATTTGTGTGAATTTTAATCTATTAGGATAAAAGAAGGGGTAAATAGGTCAATTTAGCATGCCGTTTGAGATTTAGCTTATTGTGGTTGGTATGAAACTGATACTTTTAAAATTCTTTTTGATTGTGAATTTGTGATGACTTTCTGACTTATATTCAGAAGAAACTGTCGCGTGTTGCCAGCATTGAAAGTGAAACAGCAAGCTCTATTGCGCATTCTGATAACGACTCTATTTCTTGTGATGATGAGGATCGGGTCAAACAGGAGATTTTTGACTCAAATAAGGGATCCGACATTGTTGATTTCATGGAGAAAATTGAGTTCATGAAAAAAGAGCATTCCGCTTTATGGCCGGAGGAGTTTCAAAGATGGATGACTCATGTTTCTGATGATAATGATCATGTAAAGGGTGATATACAAGCCATTGTTCCTAACAAAGAAAATTATTCTAGAAAACAGAGAAGGTTAAAGTATTTTGGTAAAAAAACAAGATATATTTCATCTTCTACTGAAGTATTTGATGATGATCACCACAAGAAAATTCAAGAATCTTATTACCCGTATGATGATCTATCTGTCAATACTGTATCACATGAAACTGAAGATGGGTTTATTTCAAACCATATGAAATTGGATTCCTATTACGATAAAAGGGTTAATTCCACTAGCGTTATTCAAAACGAGGGGATGTGTTCTAACAATGGTATCAAAGTTGAAGGACCTAAACTGACAATCTTGGAAACTGTGGGTGATAGTATTGAAACTCCTTCAACCTCAGTTAATTCAGGATCTCCACCTCATTATCAAGCGGACATTCTTCATCGCCGCCATAATTTGGAGGAAGAATTTATGCAGTTATCTGCTGAATCATTTTCAGTAGCTTCTTCAGATAGCTATACCAGTGATAGTGGAGATGATTATGTGGAAAATGGATCACATATTTATAATGAGTCAACAACTGCTGATCTTTCAAGAAGTATGGATAGCTTGACATCTTTATCATGTGAAAATTTACAAAAAACAATAGAAAATGACTCATTTTCTCAAAAACTTGATGATTCTGAACAATTAGAAAGCAGCATTTATGAAGGAAGTGTACATGATGGTGAAACGGTCGGTCTTATGAAGCAAGAAGCAAATTGGTTGGAGAAAAATATGTGCAAACGAAAACCAAAACCGAGGGTTATATCACTAAAGGAGAAAATGACCCAAACAAACGCTAATGATTCCCAAAAATTGAACAGTGCACATGATGTACACAAGCCTTGTTGGGAAGATGCTAGCATGAGTGATTACCGGATGTTGGTTGACGATACAGGTGTCATTTTTAACGTATTTACTCATGAATAATTTAATTCAAGTCGTATTTTTTTTAACCGGTCAACCGGGTAAATTCCGGGAAAAAATTAAATGAAACAAGTCAAACGTGTCAAAATTCGCCAAGAGCATTTCAAAATATTTTATTATTGTTGAAATAAAATTGTTTTTGTAAAAAGGTATTCAGGCAAGACAGTTCTACCCACACAACATTTCCACCCTTTCCAAATTTACCCTTTTTGACCCATACATGATCTACACAACCTGCCTATTTTTCCTTCTTTAGTTGATGACATGCACTTTATTGATGCAGGAGGAGGAATTATTCCTGAAAAAAACCTTTCTGGTATCGCGACAGAAGAATTTATCTTAAAGAATTTTAATGTAGATCTTGCAGATTTTGGGGTTAAGGAAACATGTAGGCAATATGTGTCTTGCAATTGTTTACTTGAGGATCCATCTGGGTGCAGTAAAAGGTAATGATTTCATCAACGTTTATTATATATTTCTTTTATGAGTGGTCTTTTAACTTTTAAGAGTAATAAGTACTGATATCCTTGCTCCAAATTCTACACCCAAATGACGCATGGAGGAAATTAAACGGATAAGGATAATAAAATAAAATGTTAAAAAAACTTGCTAATTTTGGAGTCTGTTAAGAGTTTTAAATCTATGTGGATTGTGGAGGCCACCTAAGTATGTGTCTGCTTTCATTTATACCAAATATTGTCATCTGGCCAAAAACATGGCAGAGTATTTTAAAATGACAAAAAAAAGGCCAAGCTTTTTACATCAAAGGTTGCTTTCCGATAGACTGATGATGATATTTTTTTCTTCAAATTCTTAAAAGCACTTCCATAAAGTAATTTCAGTGCATGAGTGGCTTTAATGAAAATTTTTATAAATGGGTGGCCCCACATGCATATTACATTGTATTTTTTCAAATTTTTTTTTTTTTTTTGCTTTTATGGTCTAACAATTTTTGTCTGAATTGTAATATGGTGTCTGATTGAGGGTCAAAATCAGATGTGTCATTGCTCAAGTATCATGTTTCTATCTTCTTCATCAATTATTAACTTTCTGTGATGTTATATGGTGGCTTAAAACTGAATTCATATCAATGTGTTACATGTATCATGAATTAAACAGCCACTGTTTAATTTTATTTGTTATTTATTTTTTACTTACAGCGGAATGGCGTTATTACTTAGTTGTGAACAGAAGCTGTATGTTGTGCTTGTCAATGGCCGCCATGATGGGTCAGGTTAGGTTTGTTGCGGTATGACTATTATGCAAATCAGAAACGGTTAAAATCTTTTAAAATAATTATGCAAGTTATTATCTCTCTTTTTAGATAATTATATTGCCATTTTGCAGGATCTAGACCGAGTCTAGTAGGTTGCTTCGGTACTGATGATGTCAGAGAGGTCTTAGTTGGTTTAGGACTTCAGGCAGTGAGGTGAGTGAGCCAGTATTTCAATACTTTTTTAATCTTCAAGTTAATTTAATCCAATAAAGATACACTTTGGGCGAACCGTTGGTTTTAAATTGCGAAATGCGCTCCGATGCGTTTTGTCTCAAAATCCGATGCGTGCTGCGCGATGCAAGCGTATCACATATGCGATGCGTTCTTTATTAAAAAAAATACAAGTATTACATAAAAAGTTGGCTTGCCGTGATTTACATAAAAATCAACAGATTTTGCTACTTTCAAGTATTAGATGGAACATTAAATTTTTATGTGTCCTGTATATTATACTAATTTTTGTCCCATATGTAATTTTAATTTTTAATCATACCATTATTGATGTCATAGGGTTTACACTAAACGAGGGGCAAGATATATGTTCATAACTAGGAGTATAGAGAAATCAAGGATGCTTATATGTATACTGGAAATCTTTCATTCAAATGCCAAGAAGAAAGGGTTTCCTCTTATAAGGTGATTTTTAAATTTAAATAATTACATTAACGAGTGTTTGACAAATTAATGAAATTATGTTTGTTTAAGGAATTAATAGATAAAATGACTAAAAATGACATGTTTATTAAAAAGGAGAAACTGTTTGTGATCAAAAGCTTCCCAAACTAGGTTTTAAATGACAATGTAAATAAGTAATTTGCTTTACCCTTAGATAATTAGTTGCAGATAACGAAACTAACTATTTGAGTTGTAATTAAATAGAGAATCAGAAACTGAATTTATTTATTGGATTTCTAAAAACTAATTACTATGAGATACACAGTTCTAAAAATCAAGTCAAAACACCTGCTAATGATGTCTTTATATCCACGTGTCAGTTTGGATAAGATTCAGGTTGCTTTATTTGAGAGAGATGTCTGTGGGGGATCAAAAACTAACATCCTTCAATATTCGATGGTGCTATTTTGTAACAACAATTCTGAAGGTATTTATATTTAGTCGATTGTTGCTACTAATATTACTGCATGACCATTAAATGAAATTATGTATATTATTTTTGCAGAATTTGTAACACAAGACCTAAAATCTTATTCTCATGTGTCAGATAATGAATGGTTTTCAAGATCATTGTTTGTTGTTGAAGGACACATGGTGGTTTGCATTGAGGATATCATGCAGTTTGGTTTTGATTCACAGGATACATACGCGCCATATTTCTCTCTTGATACATGCTGCTCTATTGGCAATGTTCTGGAAATGGTAAAACTTTATTTAATTTTCTTATTTTTAATTACTTTATGGTTAAATTTACTTTCATGATCAAATTATAGCCTGGTTTACCGTGGACTGTTTTTTTAAAATTTAAAATGCTTCACTTTTTCTAAATAATTAAAATCAGTTGGGAAAAAAAATGACTATAGTTGGAAATGATTAATGCATAAATTTTAATCAGAACAGTAACATTATTCCAATAGAGTTAGGATCATTTCATAACTCATCAATATCTTCAAAATTGCATGAACCCTTATCAACCACATTTTTTTTTGTTTTATAACGGTAATGATTAAGATACAATATTGATTCGTCTCACATTGTAATTATAAAAAGTGAAAATTATCATTTATATATATAATTCACTTGTGTAATTCATCTGTAAGTTATATTGCCTACACATGTGTAGGTGAAAATTTCAGAATATAAAAAATATGAAAAAATTACTTTGATAGTTTTTTATGTACATAAACATACGTAATCGTGTATAAAAGATACAAAATCTAAAGAATATAATTTATTTGAATTTGGTCAATTTAGGAGGTTGTATACACTAAAAGTTGACTATGTGATGACGTTTACTCCGTTTGACACATTATTCTTTTAGCTAATTATTTTGTTTGACCAAGTTTTAAGATCAACCACAACCCAAATCAACCCATTTATAAGTAAACGGGTCAAAATCACCACCTCTAATCAGAATCAATCAGTTGGTCCATTTGTTTCCTGCTAATAAAACCAAATAATTGTCCCTTGAATTTCAGGTTATTGACTTAAAAGATACCTTTTGTGTGACTCTAGCCGTCAACTCGGTCACATCAGAGTTCTCCCCTCTAAACTTAGCCAAGAAACCAGAACACGGTTCATTCAACCACCGCGGTGCATCATTGGTTCCTGTGACTTGGAAATTGAAGTGGTTCAGTGAAAATGGTTTATTTAAATTTGTTGGACTCGTGAACGCACTTTATGCTGAAGCTGGACCCACGTCTCCGTTAAACATAAGATACGCTTCTTAATTCTCCCGCATTTACTTGTTTGTAAAGTATAATTCAGGTCTGTTAGCATTCGTTTCATTCGTTCATTCCCTTTTGCGTTTTCTTTTATAGTTATTTATATATTTTTTTTCTTTTGGAAATAATGATTTTTTTTTCTTCGTTTTTTATAGATTTTTCTTAAAAGCTAGGTGGTGTTTTTTTGTTTGTACAGAATAAATGTACAGTTAGTGGTTTTGAAACGGTGTCATGGTTCTTTTTGTTTTGAAAAAAATAGTATCTATTTTTTGATAAATTTAAACTTTTATGTGATTTGTTCTTCTTCTGTATATTTTTCATCCTGCGTGATATCTAAACCAATATGTTACTTGACCCGCCTGTTTTGTCGTACTTATTTTGGACTATTATACATGTAAAGTGTATGTTATACGAAATCAGTAGTAAAGTGGATGATCGCGTATGAGATGCAAGTATTGTGAATTAGTAAGTATTTAATCCAAATTTATATTAATGATTGATCCTTAGATAAGCTCTTGGTTAGTTTTTTATTTTCATCTGAAGCATTTCATCAAACACCTTGTGTGTGAACAAAATTTCTTTCATCTTAGTGCTGGATTCATGATTTTGATTTCAAATTTTCTTCTTCACTATTAAATCTCTCGCTAGATTTCAACCCTAAATTAGGCCATTTGTGTTATATGAGATTACTTATCTTAGATATTAATTTGAATCACTCGTGACTTCAACACATTTATGTTTTGCTATTAGTGGAATTTATTGGGTATGGTGGTTGATGATGCAAATCATGTAAGCTAGTATCAAGACGATTAGAACCAATGAAAACAGTGACATTAGTGTATAATGAATTAAAAGGGAGGATTCAAGCACGGTATTTCCAATTTGTTTATGACAGATCAAGAGACAATATGCCAGTTATGGTGATTAGCTTCTTTACACCAAAATTATCCATTAAAAATTTAAACTTTAACAAAGATAACACCGTTACAACTTGATTTCATGGTATGGACCCATTGGGCTTTCAAAACACTAGTGTTAACTTCTATAATTTTATAAGATTATAACATGTTCATTGACATGACATGTATTAAACAGAAGTCTATATTAATAAAGAATTGAATCTATACCGAAATCTAATACTGTAATATCTTGACACAGTATTAGTTTTGTTATATTAATAGGATTAAATGGATGGTCTTGTTTGATTTGATATCGGTCCGTGTACAAACCAATTCGCAAACCAAACCGTTTTGTCCTTAGATGGTAAGAACAATATTTTTATGTTTAGCCTCCCTCCCGTTATAATAGATTAATAGTCCTGATGGTAAGACAGAATATGCTAACTAGTGCATTTAGGGAATTACTTGAGATATGAATCTATGAGATAATGCTAAGTGGGTTATATTTTTACAAAGTCATCTAACTTTTGAGATATTTGCTTACGATACACTACTCATAATACTCTAGGAGTCATGAAAAGTCAAAAGTTAAAAACATGAATGATTATTATTAGATGACATAAAGTCATTAAAAATGATTATGTTGATTAATTAATATGAGTAACTTGAACAAAAATTAGAGAAGTAATAACACGGACAAACTATTGATCAAAATATTCCAGGAACTATTTATTTACAAGATTATCCTCCATCAAAATAAAAGCCAAGTCCCCCACTTAAATGTGTAGACTTCATAAAAATGGGGAAGTCTTGGGTTCAAATCCCACCTGAGACATAGTTTCAGGTTTGGGTCAGGGGGTTTTTCTCACAGGGGTGAGTTTCCTCCTTGATGGTGTTCTTGGGTGAGTCAAGTCTGGAGCGTCAAAATCAGTATGGACGGTTGACATCCCGTCTCAGGAAGGCTCACTCGGGTATTGGTGTGGTTCCAAATGCTGTTAAAAAAAAATGTGTAGACGCATCTAGATTACATATCCTCATCATAAATGGGTTTTTTCTTCTACTTTTAATGCAATATTTATTACAAGTCATTTATAATAAATCTATTGCTTTGATATGTTAAAGTTAACATTTAAAATCTTCAGGATAACTTCAGAAGCCAAACATATGATGTCAGTCATATCTTCGCTATCATGATGTGGTTAGGTTGTATGTAATGCTCATGTGGGAGGTAAACACTTAATGTGATTAAGTATCCATCTACGTACAACTTGCTAACAGAAAATACATCAATTTGTGATGTTAAGGACATCGATAATAAAGTAGCTCTGATCAAACTTTGGAGTTGTGCCTAACGATTCGTCAACTTCAAACAAGGGGCAATCATGCATCAGTTTAAACTGATGAAACTTCTCTTGTCAGTTATGAGATTGGTTTAATTTTTAAAAGTTTAGAACTTCACAATGAGTAAAGTGAAATCTATTTCAGTGTTCATGTAATGAACTGACTGACGAATAATCAAACTCTAGTTGTACCCTTGTGATAGATAATTAAGGGGGTGTTTGAAATTGATTATTTATTCCAAAAGTCCTTTTTGTCAAAAATGCTTATTAACTTATAACTTTTTGAAAAGGAGCTTTTAGAAAAAGTGTTTGGATTAGCTTTTATTATTGGAAAAGTCAATAAGTCAATAAACAGTTTTTTAAAAAATGTTTGGCCTATCTTATTCAAGTAAAATGACCAATAAGGATACTATTATGTTTAAAACTATTTTAAGACTGTGGATGGCGTGGTAGTGTCAGGTGGCGGCACGTGGTGGTGGGTTACCGTGGCGAGAGCCTTTGGGTAATGGCGGGTGGTGGTGGTACGTGGTGGTGGGGTGGTGGTGAGGGGCGGGGGTGGGTGGTGG
>WOUH02000036.1:7418202-7436343 GCA_009936405.2 Stevia rebaudiana
TATGTTAAGTGATATGTAATCCCACCCCGTATTATAAAACAGTGAGGTGATAAAGGGGGCTATGAACTCACGTGTAACTGAAGAGGAGTCTGAGTAATAAGAAGAGAAGAGAGGGAGAGTCCACACTCCTGGAGATAGCTCCTCTTGATAGTCTTGAGAGAGAGAGATAATACGAGAATCTTCGAGAATCCTGGCTCCAGACCGCTCCAAACCAATAACCGATGCTCCAAGATGATTCTACTGACTTAGAAGAGAGTTTTGGTCGTTTTGCATGTGAAAGAACGAGAGAAAATGGGATGAAAATGGACTGGCCGCGATCTGCTATTTATAGGGCGAATGTGTAGGTGGTCGCGGCACGCGACGTGGTGATGGTGGTTTGGTCGCGTGGCGCGAGCGGCGCCGCACGCGGTTTTCACTTTTACCGGGGATTCGTCGCGGCACGCGAGGATTTGGTGGTGCTGTTGTCGCGTGGCGCGAGAGGCGTCAGCGACGTGTATATCTTGAAAACGCGATTTCTGGCCATCTGACTCACCTTTCTCGATGCCATCTGTCCTAGATCGATGCCAGCAACTCTCTGGACGTGCCACATGGCCTGGCACGCGTCCCAATGTGCCTCGTCGTGTGGTTTGTCGTCTCGTGGTCCGATCAGTTGTTTCGGTTATCAGTTCTGGTGTTTCCCGCTTCGTTAGGATCCCGTTTTGAGTGCGGTCTTTGCCATTGTTGCTTGTTTTCAATTCCGGAGCTAACCTCATTAGTCTCATCTCCAATTTGAAGTGTTGAGTTTTGAGCGTATTGGGCGTTGTGCAGTTTTAAGTGTATCTTTCAAACCATCGCCCAAATTGAGATTCTGATTACACTCAAATGAATCTAAATTCAAAGATGAACATAATGGAATTGAAATATTGATAAAAGTATTGGGTTACGATTAGGTGACGGCGGTTTTTAGATGGTCAACGGCCGGAAAGTGGCCGGTCAATGGTCGGAAAATGACCAGTTGTCACAGATTCCATCTTTTGAAAATTGAAAATTAATATAAACAGCCTTATTTCTAACACCAACTTTTTGTATTAACAATACAATTTTGCGGGTTGTGGAGTTCTAACTGAAAACTAAACAAATTAATATCAATGAAGAAGCAAATTACCTCTAATACAGCTTTAGCTTCATGGTCAAATGTTTTACAAAGAATCTCATAACTTTTCTCCTGTCCAATCATTCCCATCTGCAAGATGAGGGTATAAAGGTCAAGTACTATTAACTAATAAGGAAAATATATGTGCTTGTGAAGAAAATAACGAAATGCAATATCTATAAATAATATTATTATTTTATATAATAAAAGTATAACTACAATTTTATACCTGCTGATAAACTTTTGAAGGAGAAATGGATGATATATTGTATCTGCACATCGCAATTTCAGAATAAATTTTACAGCAATATTATGCAGTCACAACATCCTATATAGTTTCTACATTAATGTAACTAATAATACTTTTTTTATTAAATAAAATGCAGAGGACATATGTTGTGAGGTAAGGAATGTTCTTAGTAATTAAAGTTTATATACATTTTATGCTTAATGCTATTGAATACTCATCTAGACACAGTATTTTTATTTCCCAAAAATCCTCTAAGTTCTTCATGGTCTCAGAGCCAAAACTATTTAAGTAATTATTAATTAATATGTAAAATGCAATAACATATCTTACCTTAATCTATTTAAGTAGAAATTGATTGCTGAAGTGTTCTGTTTTTGTACAGTAAGCACCACAGCACCCATACCGTTCTGTGAAAAATAAATAAATAAATATTTAACCAATGAAAGATATATCTTGTCAATTAAGCACTTTGAATAGATATACAACTATATACAAGAATTTCTCAGTTCAAGGAAGACTATTTACTTTTGAATGGGTTGATTTGTTTTATGTTTATCTCAAATGGGCCAAGTTGGCAAAATAAAAATTATCTTTTATAGAAACAAATTGAAAATCACCCCAAAGGTTTTTTAAATGCATAAACCCTATAAACCATTTTGTTTAAAAATATATATAAGTATTACTTGTAATCAAATCCGACACACTAACTATTTAAAACCAACTTCCGTTAAATTAAGCTGAAATGATTAAAATAACCTTTGACTTTTTAATTAGTCACAGGGTGAAAAGTCAAAGGGTATTTTGGTCATTTCACCCTAATTTAACATAAAAGTGAACAAAAGTAAATGAAAAATGATTACATTGCATGCAATTAGCTCAAGTAGTTGCATCAAGAAGTTTCCAATTCCTTTTCCCTGATAAGCGGGTTCAAGTTGCAATTCATAGACATAAAGTACAGGTATTTCTTCCTCAATAGTGAATCTATAATGTACAAATCCAATTATGGATTCTTTATTATTATTATTATTGTATACAAAAATATACAGTGCTTCCGGAGATGACATTTCTTTACGCTTCACTTTTTCCTCTGCGGGCCATTCAGCTCCATATGGTCCCTCCATATTGACCTGCTCATAAGAAAAGAGATGATCTACTCTTCTTGAAAAGTCAAAGGGTATTTTGGTAATTTCACCTTAATTTAACGGAAAAGCTAACAAAAGTTGACCTTAACACTCAAACTCGTTACAAAATTGAAAGCATAAAACCCAAATATGTTACTTTAGATGCTTAGTATCCAAACTTGTTACTTTTTGCAAACCACAGGGACCATCTGTGTAATTAACTCTTTTACAAAAGGTTTTCGGTTGGTTTTGATGTTAACTGGAAAGTCTTAACTTACTATTGTATCACTTTTTGTGGGGGTAAGAGACGGAAACGCCTTATTTAAAAATAAAAAAAAATAAAAAAAAACCTCAATGGGAGCAATCGCGTACCTTTAGAAGCTTTTGAATGTAGTTCTTCAAATCAGATGACAGTTTATTTCCACATCCAGACTCAAGGAATAATGACAGACCTATTAACAAGGATGGAAATAATTAGCAGGAAATTATAAAAAACCAAAAACATATATAACAAGAGTTAACCCAACATAAAATATTAAGCTTTTGTAGAAAAGATTGGTTACATGATGAACTTACTGCAGTCTATACAAGAATTTAGGAAATTGATCTAATGACTCATACATGTATGTGGTTGTCATCTAAAATGCCATCATTTTCCGGGTCCACAATGTGACAAGAATTAATGATCAAATTAAATTATAACATAGTTAAGAGAAGTGATCAAACGACGACCCATAAAACTTGGCGTGTGTGAACAAGTGGACTTCAAACTGGTAACCGAGAGATGATATCAAATTTGAAATTGGTCAAGGGTGTTTGGATCTGCCTTTTAAAAGCGATTATATGACATCTAATGAACAAAATCATAAATACAATTGTAACAAATTGTTAAAAAAGAGATGGTGTTTTGATTTGATTCTCCTTCTTGAAGTTCTTATAATAAATTTCTAAGAGTTTTAGGCAAATTTCAATCATGTAAGGAACAAACACTTTAAATAAGTGTTCTAATCGTATACTTTGCAGCTGTTAATATGGAAAAATGACAGATTTGATAAGCAGAAAAAGGTTACCTGAACAATAAAATTGATCAAACAATCACTTTCATAATGTATATATCAAGCAGGTTAAAGATGTTTCGAGTTCTAACATAGTGTCAAATTGTATCTCATAAATTGTAGTTACGACTCAAGTCATTTGACCCCCAAATGTCACAATATAGACTTGCTCGTATTCACATATGCAAAAGAAAGTGAGTATAAACGAAAGAGATGATGAATCAGACCATTTGCGTTGTAATGGCGGAAGTTGGGAAACTCAGAAAGATGATCTTTGTCGGAAGAATAAGCCGATCGGATTAGCTCTTCAATCCGTTTCTTCCTTTGCATTATCTGTATACAAGTGAAATTTGATCGATTTTGATAACATTCAGATTACTGATTATTAATGGAAATTGATGGTACCTGCGTCCTTGTTGGCTTCTTCGATCTGTTATCCGCCATGATTTGAAAAAATTTTCTGCAAAACCCAAATGAGGATTTTAACCCAAACTTAATCAGGAGTTTGGTCCCTAACTTTTAATATTGAGTTTTGACCCCCAAAGGTTTTAACTTTTAACATTGTGTTTAAATAATAATGTGGGACATGAGAATTGTGGTGGACCCGGAACTTTGGATTAATAGTTTATTATTATTCTAAATGACGTTTTCTCTTATGTCTATTTCTCACTTTCGCAGCATGTAACCATGTAAGCAAGGTCGACTACATGACCTTTGTGAGAGCCCTGAACAACACCAGATGCACAGGAACCATGTGGAATGGTAAACTTTCACCATCTATCAGAATGAAACCCGGGTAAAATCCAAAGTCGATCCATTACCTGATGTCTTTCAAACCGCCCCAGACGAATTCGAATCTCCAACTTCTACATTGGAAGGTGAGAGCCCAAACCGTTGGGATAAGTTTTCAGGACAGATTAATAGTTTATTTAATTACTAGAATACCACTATTGATTTGAAACATTGATCAAAATGATTAAATGGTACACATTTGTTCATGATCTCGTATTTATTTTATTTGGTGTTCCAAAATGATCCTCCACTTGTATCTATATTAGTGAAAATGTATATTTGTTAAAAGTTAAAACTATCCATTAAAGAAAATGTATGCCATATTGCCATCAATCATAGACGGAATGATGAATCATGCGCAGAGAGCAGAAACTGAAGCATCAAAGACCATATGATAAATCACTGAATATAAAGCCAAATGCAAGTCACATGTTTAACAAAAAACAAAAAAAATAAAATTAAAAAAATAAAACTTACAGCAAAATAATTAATAGAGATAAAAGAGTATTAATTAATAAGAAACATGCATTTTAAGAACACATATTGCATTAAAAATCAACAACCAATCATAGTAATTCTACAATATTAAAATTACAAAAAAACCACAATAAAACTGAGCATCAGCATCAGTCTTTTATTTCAAAACAAGGTCCATAATTATAAAAAACACTAGCAATTAAAACACCACAATGCAATCACTTCTTTTTAGCAAAAAACAAGCCCCATCTTTGCTCTCCAGAACCAACCCTAACCAACTTTGACTTCCAACCGCCAACGATATCATTGTAGTCTTTCTGCATATATCAAGTTCAACATAAACCGTTAACAATTCGACCCCCGATTTGTTAAAAGTAAATATATGAGAAATTACAAGTTGTGCTAAATAAAAGTAATGTGTAAATGCACTCACTTCACTGAAATCATTGATGAATTCTTGCTTTTCCTTTTCTACCCTTTCCAGTTCCCTCTCAAGGACTTCCTTGAACTGCAAGAAATGATAGTAAATGTTATAAAATGTAACAAAAAGTAAATTAAAAAGGGTGTTAATTTATATATAATTAGTGTTGAAAATATGGTAACTTATATTATTTTATTGAATAGAATAATATGATTTAGGAGGTTTAATGAAAGAACCTGTTTTGTTCGGTCATCTGCTGTCACCTCATCAAAGCCAGCATCTTTAAGCATCTAAAATTAAAAATAAAAGAATGAATACACACAAAATTAAACATAAAAACTAACAAAAAATTAATCTTTTTTTATTTTTTTTACTTTTTTTTTATCAAGTAATTTACCTTCCCGTAAGTTTCTACATCATGAAGATCATATCCTCTTTGTTTGATGTATTCTGCAAAATCTTCAGATGGTTTTCCAGATTTTCTGCAGTAATCACTGATGAGAACTTTGCCACCTGGTTTCAACCACTTATAAAAGGTCCGAAACAATGCAGGTTTATCCTACAAAAAAAAACAAAAAAAAAAATGTTATTTTGCAATTTGAACTATTTAGAGGGTTATAATTAGGGTCAAATAATCAGTTATAATAAAAAAAATAGTTATATGATACTATATCTGTTGCCAAGTATCTTTCCACCAATTCTCTTAGTATTAGTAGCTTTCTATTACTCTTTCATATGTTTAAAACAGTTTGTTTGCAAATTATTTACTTTGTAAAACACCGTTTAAAGAGCAAAAAAGATAAACAACCAATTTAGTAAAATCTTACTTGAATATGGAGGATGGTGTCACGGCTGTAGATGACATCAAACGTGTTGTCAGGATATGTTTTCTTGGTACAATCAGCAACCTCAAATTCAACAGAACATTTGAGGCCAATAGCGCGTTCAAGAGCAAACGCGATCATATTCACAGAAAGATCAATGCCAACAACATCAACATCATAGTTTTCCGCCATATAAAAGTCGCCTCCACCGATACCGCATCCAACATCTAAAACTTTCTGACCCGGTTTCAGATCCAGCATTGAGACAAATTCTTTTGTCGTGTCTGCTCATAATTATTTAGTAAATAGATAATTAATTAAGTATACACAAGTATTAAAAATTAAAGTCTATTTGATCCCAAAATGATCAGAAACAAAATCTGTTTATCCAAACATTAAAAACTTAACCATTTACAAAACATCAAAGATGTCTCATAACAATTATGCATACAAAATAAAGATAATAAAAAAATTAAAAAAATATTATATACCTATTCCTCCTGTGCTCACAAACCCTTGTCCAAATATGCGTTCATATCGCAGTATACCGTTGCTTTTATACTGAACATTATCCAAGAACTGTTGAAAGTCTCTATCATTATCTGAATTCACCACCTTCTGCCATATCCAGCAGATCTGCAAACGGGTCGATTTGACCCATAATCCATTTACTTAATAAGAATGGGTCGATTTGGGTTATCTTTAATCTCAAACGGGTCACACTAAAAAAAATATTGAAAGTCTCCCAAGCTGTAATTTTAGTCCATACATCTAAAAAATCTTGTCATCCAAAGATTTAAATTAATTTTGTTAATATTGTTTCCTGTAATCATATTTAATACACTAGTTATTTATTATTTTTTTTAAATAAACAAATTGTGTATTCATGTCAACCCACCGAACCCCACTTATACTAAAATCTATGTTTTAATAAGCGCGAGTCCACAAAAGCGAGAGGTTCTAATAAGCATTTTATTTAGATTTTTTTTTTAATATTTCTCATAGGTTTGTAGCATCATTTACCCAAAGTTTAGACATAAACAAGGTTTACACATGGTTTAATATCTATAAAACCTATACGTACAACTTAAAAAACTATATGTACAAATAAAGTACCTGATTTTGATTTTTCTTGTTGCGCACGTAAGCTCCAATGCATTTTGATCCAGTTAAAGAAAGTTCATAGTTATTGCCGGATGCATCGGTAGTGTGACATTCCTTAAAGACCTTAACAACCATATTAAAAGAAAGTTATAAAAGATTTACATATTCATGTGATAATGTTATGATCAAATATTTCTAGCATATTCCTATGATAACTGCAAAAAGTTCCTACTTGTGATGTCCATTAAAATTTGGAAAACTTTTGTAAAGATTTTTAATTAAATTTAATTTTTTACTAATATCAAACAATTAGTCCTATAAAACATTATTTTGACAAATAATCAAACAATTAGTCCTATAAAACATTATTTTAGATATTTTGAGAAAAAATAAAAAAATTTACTTAGTCTAACTTAATTAATATTTTTGTACCTTGGTGTAGAATCTTGGTTCGCGATAGTGTGTCGGGTTATGTTTTCGTTTATGGTCTCCAGATTGGTGAAAGCATGACTCTCTAAAGAATATAAATCCTCCAACTTTCACCCATTTCAAAAGTCTTTCAGCAATATATTCCACCTATAACCATTTAAAAAAAATATTATATTTCCAAAAAATATATATAATAAAAGAACAATATTAATCCTTTGGTACAAACACTATGAAATTGTCACCTCTTTATCAGAAAGATACATCAGTAACCAATTTGAGAAAATCAAATCGATTGATTCAGCTGGAAAGTTGAGATCTGGTGATGTAACATCAGCACACATAAACTCAACATTTTTAAAGTGCCCGTTGATGCTCTCATTCTGTAAGAATAATAATTATTATTAATAAACCATAAGTAACAATTATAACTTAAATTGTTTCCACGGTGAGTATTTCATACCTTTTTAACCACACTTTCAATGAAATCAAGAGCTATGACTTTTCCCGCCTTTTTGGCTAATTCACCCGTAAATCGACCAATACCAGCTCCTAATTCAAGGACAGTTTTACCCTCATATGGTGGGAGTAGTGACAATACCTAAAAAGTAATAAAAAAAATAAAAAAAGAAGTTAGATACTTAGATATATGACACATATTAGAGATACTAAAGGCGCGTTTGGATTTGTGTTTTGGAACTGATACTGGGTATGGTGGTGGTGGTTGTTGTTGAACATATTATCTAGTTACTATTACTTGAACTCATAAAGTTGCAGTAATCGGTTTTTAATATCTATAAAAACATATTATACTTTTGATTAATCAGGGAAGCCTCTCTTCCCATTCTACCCTTTTCAAACCTTATCAATAGCTTGTTGTGAGTGAGATTTTACTGTGTACGTTTGTTTGTTTAATTTGTTTGCTTTTGAATAGTTGATTATGTAGAAATCAAATGATCATTTAAGATAATCAAATCTCATGTGCAACTAAAATGATCTACTTACTCACTCTGTTAATCTAATTTAAGATTTCTTTCTCTTGTTACCTAATAAGTCATTTTTTTTATTGGGTTCTTTTGAGTAAATAAAATTTTACAGACACTCAAGCTTGTATTTATATAATTATATGATTATTATAACTTAAGCAACATAAATATATCCAAACACTATCTTCTCTGGTCCGTTTTATTACAACTTTTATATGATTTTGATTATTTGGTATTCTACAATTATGTTATCACTTGCAAAA
This sequence comes from Stevia rebaudiana, assembly GCA_009936405.2. Classification (NCBI taxonomy): domain Eukaryota; kingdom Viridiplantae; phylum Streptophyta; class Magnoliopsida; order Asterales; family Asteraceae; genus Stevia; species Stevia rebaudiana. Next base: position 7,427,054 of record WOUH02000036.1, read on the forward strand.
AGTACATCCAAACAACCCCTAAGTAGAATCAAAATAGACACATCAATAGAAACATGACTATAAAGTTTTTTTTTTTTTAATATTGATTCTCATGGTCAGATATTACAGGAAATTGTTTCCTTCGATCTCAGATTATTGGTTATTAGCAAATACCAACTTAAATCCAAAGAAATAGGTCATCATGTAATAAAGTGGTTCAAATCATCCAAGAATAACTTAATAACAAAAAGAAATTGACCTAAAAATAAATATAATAACAAAAAATTGTCATTAGCAGATATCAACTTTAGATCATAAGAACTTTAGATGATATGGACTCCAAACAGAACTATAGAAGGGGTCAAATCATAGAATAATAAAATAATAGCAAAAACAAAAGAAATGAAATTTAATAAAAAACAGATGATCTATTAGTTACTCCAAGATTCATTGAAAATACACTATAACCAATCAGTTACTACCAGATCATAAACATGATATCAAACAAAAACCAAAAAATTAGAAACAACAAAAGGATCTAACAGACCAATCAATAAACAGCAAACACCAAATACATAAAATGATATTAATTGTACCTCAGGTCTTTCTTCTTTGTCAAGATCAGACGCCATAGAATCAAGCATCATAGCCTCAACAGTGAGATCAACAGAGTGTTCCACCCAGTAATTCTTCTGAATCTCACGTTCTTCTCCTGCACATTCATCAATCGATCAACAAAATCAATTCAAGGAATTGTCATACAGAATGAACATAATAGTAGAACAGACGGATCGGAAGAAGTAATGAAATCACCATTAACGACAGCAGCCATTGCAGAGATTTGGATCGAAACGGTGAGGTTTTCGGGAAATGGGGATCAATAAAAAACGATAATACAGAATTTAAGACAAGAAATTAGAAGATCGAGAGAAAATCGGAGGTTTAGTGACTATGAGCCTTCGACTGCAACACGAGCTCGTGAAAATGATCGTGATCTGCTGTTGAATGATCTTCCTTTCTGCTGCATAGAAATGGGATCTTGCAATGCAAATGCAATGAGATTGATAGAAATTGTGTGGGATTTGGTTCATGGGGATGTGGGTATTTATAGGCAGAAGTGAAGTGATATTAAGCTTGTAAATTGTAATGGTTGGTGAGTTCGATCTTGATGATTCACATCACATGCCAAATGTAAATGAATCATTGATATATTATTACTGAATCTAGTTTGGACAATTGTCTACATTATTTTACATATTTTTTTATGTATGCTAAATTAATGTATCAAGGGGCATCCATTATTGTAAAGTGGAACTTTAGCGTGAAGGGGATCGGGCATCCCTATATAGCCCGTACCGGGTTCGTAAAATGGGTTTGATTGTTGGTTTATGAAAACACGTGCGAAATCAGACAAAATCAGTTTTTAACAGTGGTGGTGTTGGAGAGTCGCCGTTGAAGAGACAGATGGTGGACGAAGCTGATGCTTGTAAAAGAATCATTGACGGGGGTTGGTGGTTAAGGATTTTTTTTTTCCTAAAATCACATGACAACATTTTAAACTTTTAACTAAATTTTTTTTTAACAATCTTTCACCTACTATTAATCTCGTGTGGGTACATACGTAAAAATGTTTTCTATAATTTCTTTTTTTATTGCAGTAACTTGGAGGGCTTGACTTGGGTGATAGAGCGCGTGGGTGAACCATGGATTTGTTCTTAAATGAGTGTGTGAAATGTTTTGTGAGTGTGACTAATGATTATCATTGAAATGATCATAAGAATCTTATGAATGTAACGCCCTTAGTAGTCAACAAAGTCATGTGGCGAAAAAAATGATTGAAAAAACTCCATCTAAGAATAAATATTGATCTTGCCCTGGCTCTAGCTCTAAATTGTTTATAAACTCATGACTCACAAAGGCACTTAATTCTCCATGGTGATTCCTAACCAAACAAATTTCATTATTGTCCTACTATCTACATTATACTTTTGCTATATTCTTCTTGTACTTTTATCGCATTATATTATGAGCATGATGAAAAAAAAATCTCACCCTCAGTATGGATAGCTCTATATTGGATTTAGGGTTTTAACCGATCTCTTTACAATCTACTATGCCAGACACGTTTGTGCACTGTTGGACCGAATGGGCTAATTCTCGGTTTGAGCTTGTGGGGCGGGAGTTGGGCCAGTGACCCAAGCATGTGGGTTATGGGCTATCGCAAGAAAGCTGGAACAATTGGAAGCTGCTGGAAGTCATAATTCGTAAAAGGATAATTACATTTGTTTTGTTTTTATCTTCTTAGGCAATTGTAATCAGTTTCTAATTGTAAGACCGAGTAATGGTTGTCCATAAGTAATCCTAATCGAGCTGTGATTAGGGTTAAGAGTGAGACCATTGAGTTTTTGAGGTTAATATTTCTAAGTGATTTAACAAAGTGACGAGCTACTTCCATAATTGTTTTGTGTTCTTAATTTGTGTTTTACGATTCTGGCTTAGATGCACTACATGCATTCTAACACGGGTGGGGAACCGCATCGACCATAAGTATGAGCCCGTTCCTAGGTATTCATAATATCTAAGGTAAACATCCATATCTATATCGGATTTATTAACCCAATGTTTGCAAATATCACACCTGGTTTTTGTAGGTTAACTCCCCTTTGTGAGGGAGGGAACTCACCCACAAGATATGCCATAACTACCTAAGGAAATTTATATTATAATAGGGAATACCTCCTCGGTTTTCTGTCTTGTTGTCGAACTCTAGACACTCCCAAGCTGCCTTGCTCGAGTTCTCGCAACAACATTTGTGGGGTGGCCTGCTACTTATAGCCATCGGTTCTCTAGATGGTCCTTCTGGTGGCATTTTACAAACAGACCATCTAGTGAAGAACTACCGCCACACTCCACATGGGTGTCACAAAAACATGCCATCTACAAACGTGTGGGTGATCAAACCCTCCAAATTGCTTTTGAATTTCACGTTTCACTACAACTTGGAATCAAGTCATGTTTATGTCTACCGTCCTCATTTTCGGAGTTATTTCTAACCCATGTAAATACACCCATTAAGGTTGTCTTAATTGTTGGGACTACTATACAAATTTAAACCCACACTTTGGTTTGTCATATCTTCGTTTTTTCATCTTGTTTGCCCATTTTGTTTTCGCACACATTCATTATAATCAAATATGTGTCTATTTTTTATGAGTAATAAACCCTTTGCTTTTTTCTCGGATCTTCCAAAGTCATTTTAAATCCCAAACTAAAAAGATTTAGAGTTCATTCTACTATCTATATTATACACTCAATCTTCTTTCATGTACATGCATTATATCTTATTACATAAATTTTAACAAAAAAAATGGGTATTACAAGTAAATCATGTAACAGAAGAGTTCTTGAACATGCACTAGTACAAATTCGTTTTTTTAAGGCGGTTAAATCCATTTTAACCGACTTAGAAGATGTCGCCTCAAAATATATTTTTTCATATTATGCATTTTAAAGCATCTTTTCCCGAGTTATAAAAAAAATACAACTAAACTAAGGAGAGAGAAGAAAGCGAATGAAAGTGATAGATATAGTGTATTTCAAGTTCCCAAGTTCGAAACAAAGAAAAAGAAAAAAAATTAAAGTCCTTTGGTGATCCTTAATAAAAGTGATTTGAAACCGTGAGTTTCTTCAAAAATGCAAATAGTTTTGCTTCAGCCATTGAAAGAAAAGAGTGGAAACAAAGATTTAAACCCCCGTTAGATATATTTTTACACCAATCGTTTATGCTTTCTTTTGTTCTGTGAGTGAGGACACCCATCAATTGAACTTCATAATTGATGTTTCAGGATCAATTTACAAACAAGAAATTGAGAGAATTTGATGAAATTGCAAATTATCATTAAGTAACAAATGAAGGTTTACATCGCTTTATATAGTGGTTGTTGGGTGGCGGTTAAACAACTGCCATAACCGACATAACTACCCTAACCATAGGTTATACAACAATAATAACTAATTACATAATAACTTAGGATATAACATAATTAATCTAACAATAATCGCAAAATCCAGTGATCTTGACGACGTATGCCCGTACTGGACAAATAAACACTATAACGTGCTGAACTTGGCGAAGTTTTTATATAATCCGGACATATGACAACCATTAACATACTCTCATTCCGAACCAAAAGCACAAGACAATCAACACAGTTCAACATCCAGCTTGTCCGGAACGAACCATACGAATAAGCTCATAGTCAGACCGTCCTTGATATTAGTAAGCATTATCCGAACAAATTTGATACGTTTGAGTCATCCCGAAATAGATCTGTATTAATGATGGAACCATCCAAAAAGCAAGAGATATAATTGCATCTCAACTATCAAGTTTGAATGCATTCATTCCTCTCCTAGTTTATACTTTTAACACACATATACTTATTCTTACGACCGAACTTGATCATAGCGACAACGCTCGTTCAATGTGACGAGGATATGATAGATCGAGAACTTTTTAGTAAATCACAAAATGATTTCATTGGTTCAATCGGGTTAATGAAATCACAATTCTAATTGATTCTAGAGGTTCCATATAGATTCCATTGATGGAATCGGGTTGTTTCAAACTTCGAGTGATGGATCGAGACGAACTTCATTTGATTCTATCAGATTATTCCGGTGAAACCATGCCTGTAATCAGCTATGATAACAAAGTTGCCAATAAAGACCTATAGTAGCAAACATACAATCAGATAAAGATTTCCATGATTTGGAAAAAAGCTAATTATTCCACACATGTTTATGTTGACTAATTTTGTAAAGGTAGGGATAGAATTTTCTTATTGGTCAAGTTTAGTTTAGTATAATTTGATGGTTTAGGTTATTTTAATAGAAGTATCATATGGATTGTTCAAATATCAAGAGTATATAATTTTCTAGTTTTATAATAAAGGCCTTTCTTATTTGCTGCTCTCAGATAGCTTGAGAAAATGAAATAATTTCTTTGTGCTCCACCTACCTGAATTCGTCTAAGTATTAGTTTTTATAACCCTATGTTTGACGGGTAGGTTATAATAAATAAGGGCTTATATAAGAAGAGTAAGAGAGATTTTAAAAAACTCATAAATCGGCTCAGACGAACTTTGTTTGAACGTATTCTAGTGACGTTGGAATCGAATCGCCAAATCCTACATCCTAAACCCTAAACCCCAAAGTTAAACCTTTAAGCTAAACCGTAAAAACAATGATGAGCAGGAAGATATAATGAGCTGAAAACGTAAATTTTAATACTTAAAAGCTAAATTGTAAAAACTAAATTTTAAATGTTAAGCGTAAAGTTAAACTCTAAAGTTAAATCCTAAAAACTAAACCTAAAGCTAAATCCTAAAAACTAAGCCCTAAACTAAACCTAAAAGCAAAATTTTAAGCTAAACGTAAAAATTAAACCCCAAAAAGCTAAGACCGTAGAGTTCAACAAGATAGTTCTAACACTGCTAAAATAAATTTTCAATCAGAGTTCATCTGAGAGAGTTATGAGTTTTTTAATCTCTTATACTTTTAGAAAAAAGCTTCATATTTAGACATTTAGTGAAACATTTTCTTATACTTAATATATTAACTTTAACAAAATAAAAAAGAAAAGGTTAAATTAAAGGTGAATCAAGCCTGTTTTCACCATTAAAGAAATTCTTTGTGAGTGATCTATTTTACCATTTATGAAGACTTTTAAGAGTTATGATAAGTATATTGAATTTAAATATAAAATAAATAACATGTAAAAACTATAATAATATGAATTGTTTAGCCATGTGATGACTGTTATTGATTTGTCACTTTGCAATTATTTTTCAAATGGTCCCGCAAGTCCATTTAAAATCTCTTGGCTTTTTAATAGATGTGGAGAATAGGCAATTGTTTTTCATTTCACTTTTTTATTTTGAGCGGCAATTTCAATTCACCTAACCCCACATTGGATCTAGTAATATATTGTATACTAATGGGCAGCACAATTACAAATTTACAACAAAGTGGGAGGATATTTTAGATGATAAGTGCACGCTATTTTTTTTTTATTACTCGTTTTACTCGAAAATAATAAATGGGTTTTTATTTTATCTTATGTAATATCAACAAAAATGATGAAAAATAATTAACATTGGATGGATGATTTAAGTGAGACTAAAACTGCAGGACCTCTGGACCTTAATGATATTAACAACATTAGTTCTAGATGATTACTATAAGTCGAGATGATGTAAGGAAGTTAAGATATTTCAAATAAGAGTAGTGATGCAAATTAATTTATTCGATCTCCACGTTATCAATTCGATTTATATATATTTATTATTTTTTTTTAAATAACATAATATATATTTTTGGAGATTAAATAATTTCTTACTGATTAACGTTTTGGGATTATATATCATTTTTAGAATAATTTATTATTGTTATATTTTTTTTTGAATATTAGATGATCTTGTGTGCTATCCACGGGTAGCCAGACGATGTAACCAAGGTTGACTCCTCGACTTCCGTGAGACCGTACTCCCCAGATAAGCAGGACCGAGTGGAATCCGTAAACCATTTTCCCTTCTCAGGTTCGAACTGGTGACCTCAAGTTAGATTTTATAATAATAATAATAATAATAATAATAATAATAATAATAATAATAATTATATTATTATTATTATTATTATTATTATTTTTCATTTGTCCGTAGATTTAATTACTTATATATGAAAGGACATAAGATATAGTTTTAAAGGTAGCAATGAGTAAAAAAAGACAATACTTGGAAAGAAGGGTATGTCCCTTATGTAAGGAAAATGAAAAAATATTAAAGAAATATTTTGCATGATTTTACGATGTCATCAAAGATTTGCTTTGCTGTTGGACTCTTCTTGATCAAGTCAATCGACAATTCAACATTCTGTTCAGGATTGTCTAAGAAAGGGCTTTGATACTGGTTCTTCATGATGTTTAAAGGTAATGTTTGATTGTTGCCCTAATCCTTTGATCCCGTTAAGAGGGTTTAATCGATGGACCTAAAGTGTTAAACCGCTAATTATATTTTGGAAATTTTACCAAATAAAATGTAAGTTTAATATGGAAACATTGTAGAGTATGAAATTTTGATTTTCTATATAGGACTTAAAAAACAACTGTGAAGGATTTAAAGTTTAGACTTTGCACTTCTAAATTTTAATCAACTTTTTAAAAGTTCAGAAAACTACATATTAAGGAATAAGGTTTAAAACATCTAACATTTGAGGGGTGGTATATAACCTAGACCACCTCTTTACACAAACTATGATTTACATAATCTTGCTGGTTAGTTAGTGTATCAGGGTACACGGAGTGGGTAGCGGGTAAGGAAATCAGATAGTTTAGAGGATCGGCTACTTCGCCGCCAGTGTTAACGGGTAGTGGGCGGGTAGGGTTGGGTGGGTATATTTATCCGAGCCGGCTAGATGATTTTGTGTTGAAAATTCGACCGTTGGGGGTGGGACCCTTGGGGTATATTTGGGAGGGTAGCTGGGAGGGTACCATTGACACTAATAGAGGTTACTTGGGATGGTAATTGAAACATTTGACATAACATGATTTGATTGGGTAATTTAGAAAGGTACTTAATTACTTATAACCACTCCCTCTCCGCCCTTATTAGCTAACAGATTTACATGGTTAAAAGATGTTTTAACACAACCTAATTGGATCTTGTGTATGTTATGTGTGTGTGTGTTCAGTGATTTGGCTTTGATCATTTGTAATTTTATATTCTAAGATGGCATGCGTTAGTGGTAGGGATAGATGGTAATGGATTACTCTCATTGGTGTCCCGGCTTTTTATAATACTTGGCAATTTCATTATATTCATTGAAATGTATGCTACTCTTCATAACTTCCTTTATGTTTCATAACTAAACAACTTTTAAAAACTTCAATACTATATAAATTATCATGATAACTTATTTATTCTTTTAAATTAGAAATTATAGCTATATCTATATAGCTATTTGGCCCTTATAGATATAGAAATTATTCATTAAAAATAATACTTATTTCATGCTATATGAAGAAAGAATCTTTACACTGATGTTTTTTTGCTACGTATTCTGCATCCCTTTTCATCCAACACACTTATGCTTTCGGGGTCATCGTTTATAGCCTCAAACACTATATCAATGCAACTCTTTGGATCGATCTAGTCTTTCAAGTTGTGACCTGTCTTCAACTCTTTAAACCCTCTATATACGTGTTACTTTCTTTGACGGTCAAAGCGTCTTTCGCGGAGCAAAATCGAGATTTGATTATATTGAACTTGTTAAAGATGAATGAAAGCTTAAATGATGATTCCATCACCTGTGCAAGAGTTTGAGCCCATGCTATGGTTCTCAAAGTCGCGCGCATATATACTGATATCCTCTATGGAATGGAATATTCTTGTATCTAAAAGTAGTATATGCCTAAAAATAGAGGATAGCTTGATATACTCATGGAATATTCTTCTTTCTAATATTATTCACGACGGATTAGAACTTAGAAGATAATGATTTAATTAATTATCTAGGGGCAACAATATTGTAGAGTATATTTTTGTCCCTCAAAATTATGTTTTTCATTGAAACGTTATAAATTTGATGAGTAACTTATATATATTGTCTCCATCGCCTCCAACTCATTACCACCCTTGGCTTTTTATGTTTAGTGAAAAGGCATTCTAATCTTTTCACTTTTACTACCACAAATCAAGATAGAGACTATTTGGTATTTATGTATAAGAGTGAATTACACAAAAGGTCTCTAAAGTTTAATCATATTATGGATTGGGTCCTCAACTTCAATAAACTAAAAAAAAATCTAATAGTATGACAATAAGTAACAAGGGAGGTGTCTACTTGTTCCACTAAGTGTTAAATGACCAAACTGACCTTTATAATTAAAAAAAAAACTAACTTTAATGGGGCTCATTTGGATCTCACCTTTTGACCACATTCCTTATCTAATCTCCAGCCAACATCCATCGCTATCACTCTCATGCTTAGGCTATCTGGTATACCGGGCTGTATGGGGCTGTATTGACTGTCATGCAGGAGAGAGAAAGAGTAAAGTGGGTGAGTAAAATGGTGGAAATGCATGAACTGTATGGGGGGCTGTATTGATGATTGATGTGATGTTTTGTGATTGGTAGGAGGGTGATGTGTAATATTGTGATTGCTTAGAAAAAAAAAGAAAAAAAAAACAATCTACCAAAACGCTGTTGCTGAGACGACGCCGTCGTCGAAAACGCCCCGGTAACGTGGGGGTG
>WOUH02000036.1:7456687-7484309 GCA_009936405.2 Stevia rebaudiana
AATCATATGTAATCTCAGGTACCTAAGCAGGGGCACAAGGGAGGTTGCATGATGATGATTGTCTGTTTAATACTTGTATTGTATTACTTGTTATCGTATGATGTAATCTTATGCTTCCGCAATCATGTAATATCACTCTGATTATGATAATGTAATGAATGGTTTGTTTTGGTACAATCTGTGTTGCATAATATAAACCGGTTGACTCGATCCTGCCGCTTGACTGACCCAATTAGTGGCAGACCGCCCTCTGGACCGGTCGGAGACCGGGGGCCGGGGAGCGAGGTGTCACATGTTGCCTCATTGTTGATTCATTTGGTATTGATTGCCTCTTTGTAAGGTAACCACCAATGTCTTGCTTTTAGGTTAGACATTTGTATAATTGTATTCTATGAATTATTGTTTTTGTTTGATCAACAGGTATCATATCAAAGAGTGGGCAAATTAAGCTTTATGGTAGGAAGCACTAATAAAAAGATTATTCAATTTAACTAAATTAGATGCAGCTTTGCAATTTTTTCAAGTCAAATATTAGCCAAAAGCTTCACATGTGGCGTTGGTGATGGTTCAGTGAAAAAATGTAGTTTGGCTTATAATATGCCAGATGCAATGGGGGCGAAGAAATGCTTAAATGGAAAAGAAAAAAAAAAAAAAAACGGTTGCAATACAACATGCTTTCAGATGTTGCAAACTTATGGTTTCTAAAGGCTTTCAAGTTGATAATCCCTTCTTGTCTCATGATGATTCTCACTGATCAAAGCTTTGCAGGTTTAGACTCATTTTCAATCATATTCGCAACCCATTTGGTTTATCCAAGTAGTTGGTCTAAATGTCATGTAACCATCAAGTGTTCTTAATATATTGGTTACAATAATCAAATATTATTTATAAAATTTGGTGATGATCGTGTTAAACGTACAACGAAGGTATAGGTAGCACAAGAAAGTGTTTGTGGAGAAGGTTATACATGCCTTGGGCATATATACCAATATAAAAATAGTGTTAAGTATCTCAGTTTAGTGTTTCTCATAGATTTACTTTTTCTTTTTTGTTCGGCGTTTTATAATCTTATTAATTCATTGGTTTTCTTATTGAAAATGCCATATATACACTTATTTCTGTATATTCGTCGTATTGATATTTTAGGTTTCATAAGGTTATTTAATAGCCGGTAGTCTTGCTATAGATCTCACATAACATTGACATTGTCTGGGGTGGTCTCTGTACCCTACATTTTATTGTTATAGTTATATATTGGGTGAATTTTGGGTGTAAATATTTTATTTGTCCTAACGTCTTGATGGGTTTTGGTTATTAATAAAATGCTTATTGTCGTTAAAAAAATTTAGAACAATGGGTTTTTAAAAAATCTTAAGAGAGCAACTCAAAGATCTTAATTAATCATTTGTGAGTGAGCACCTATTCTGCCAACTGAATGCTCATTTGTCTAAGATGTATTAACTCTACGGAGAGGTATAAATTATTTAAATAGTTTCGTATATAATTCATCTTTGTACTAACCTTTATTTGATTTAATATGTAACGTCTTATAATTTTTGTAGAAACTTTGGAATTATGCATTATTCATGGCTCCACCGTGAATTATATAGAGATTGCGTTGCTATAATAATTTAGATAGAAAACTAAATTTTTAAAAAATTACATTCATAAATGTAGGGGTCATAACATTATTATGCTTGACTCATTCTACTCGACTCAGTAGCTATAGTGTGTCAGGTGCAAAAAAAACCAAAAGTATCAAAATAGTAGAAACATTACAATATATTCGAAGTTTGAAAGTAAAACATCCAAACATTATATGCTTCCAAAACATATCAACAAAAAAATAAAATCAAACCACTCTAAAAAACGAAAAAATAACAATAGCCCATATCTAAAACATCAAATAACACATCAAAATAACAATAAAGAAATAATAAAAATATTTGAATCGAATTTGAATTCAGATTTCTCTACTTGAATTCGATTCGAGTAGAATTTCAGGTTATTCAAATAAAATTTAAACAAGGAACCTCCTAGTGATTGATAGTCATTCCTTTCTATAAGTACAGTAACAATGTTGGCATCTTAGACTAAAATAGAAAAAAAAAACAAATTTTATTATTAGCTTTTTTAGTTGAAGAAGCCAAAAGTCTCCTATCGGCGTCTAGCTTCGGTTATTCTACTAGCCAGACTTGTGAACGTGTTCTTTCTAGTCCATTTTGTGGTTAGAGTTGGCTCGTTTAGTGATATGAAGAGGGGGTGATCCTCGGGTTCAAATCCGTCGTCTCCTCGTCGCCATCGTGGCCTCTTGCAAGTGTCTATATGCAATGCGGGGGTTAGGTAAACTGAAAAAAGCTAACCCTTAAATATAAAATTTTGACGTGATTTATTTTATATAGTTTTCTTATACTCGTTTGAATGAGAGGAAAATTTGTGATTTAAGTGTGCTATTCGTTTTAAAAGATAATAATAACGTATGAAAAAAAAAATAAGAAATAACAAAAGAAAGACAGTTGCTTTTGTAAATAAAGTCTTACAATATACTATTTTTATTGGTTTTCAATTTTGTATTTAAAAATAATCTGTTTTGTTGATCACTACGCCTATAAGGCTATGGGTAGTGGTAAGTGGTGGAGAAGAGATGGGTTATGACTAGGGCTGTCCAAACCCGCTCGAAAATCGCTCGAAACATGCCTAAATTGTGCTCGATTTAAAAAACAGGCGATTTTGATGTGAGTATAAACTCGGTTCGGTTCGGCTCGTGAACAGCCCTATTCGTGACTAGCTACTTGATTATATATGAAACTACAAAAACAAGAATTCGTTCAATTTGATCATGGTGGCATCATATATAAATACAACGATGATGTCCACAAGTCTTGTGAATTTTGCCGAACAATTTCTGCATATGACTTTAGTTATATTCATGTTGTTGGTTATAAATAGGTTCGTAAATAATATTTTGACTAAATTACAAATTTCAACCTTTATATTTATTAATAATAAAAATTTTTAACCTTTAGCTTCATTAAGTACACTAAACAACATTTAATTTAATTAGTTGATTCAAATTTCAACCTTTAAACTAACTTCAGTTACATTTTCCTGTTAATCATTACTAGAGGGTTTGTTTTGTCAAAAGTTAAACTTAGGGGGCTTTTCGTGTTCAGTGCGACTGTTAAAACTTCATTTCGGGATTCCCGCTTTGTTCGGGCTCCGTTTTGCGCACGGTTTTCGCCTACGTTCACGATTTTGCATTTCCTATCTGACCCCATTGGTTTCATCTCATTGAGAGGTGTTGAGGTATCGGATCTATGGATCTATGCTACGTTTCATCGTTTTAAGTGTATCTTTCGTATCGTCGCTCGTATCAAAATTTTGTATACACTCAAAAGATCTGAAATACATATTAGAATGTGATAAAAGTACTTTCATCATATAAATAACGAATTTTGAGTGTATACAAAATTTTGTTGCGTAATGACTTAAGGTGTTTTTCAGTTATTCAGAATCCTTTATAAGAGCATTCACATCACGTTCTCTATATACATGTGAGTATGTTCTCTATATTATTGATATTGGTTAAGAGGGGTTGTGAGTGAAGGAGGGATAGAGGAATTGATAAATTTGTAGATATAGAGAATAAGAGAGAGAAAGTTTAATGATAAATGTATAAAAAATTGTATTTAATTGGATATGAGAGAGAAAAGGTAGTGATATAGGTATAAAAAATATTATTTAATTGAATAAGATAGAGAAAAAGTAATGATTTTTAATGAATTATAGAGATGAATATGAAGAACGGGATCTGAATGCTCTAATAAGGGCTATAGACTTAAATAAATATCCATGAATTAGTGTATGAATGATTTAAAGGGAAACGGGGAATGTTTAATGCCACTTTCAAAAATCTTTTGTAATGCTGAAGCATCTTCGTTACATCTGTAGGCCCATCTTTTTTGTATATTTTTGAACCTTCATTGCTAAGTTTATGACGTCATCAATTAAGTATCTTGAGACCAACATACACAAAAGTCTACCCTCCAAAGTTCTGTATCATGTGTATAACGATTCAGTATCATTTATACAAGCAGTACGGAATACAATTACTACTTTGACCTTGATTACAATTTTATTTTATAGTAAGTTGCATTGAAAATAAAATTAAACTTCAACAACACAAGTCATATACTCTCAAATCTAGGTTGTTGAGAAACTTTAATAGATCATTTGCGGTAGACTACTAACGATAGAAATCTATACTTACAAACTTCATACCAAATCATCAACTTAGTTGATCAGAACTACTTCATTTAAGTTCAATAAATTCTTTTCACTTCTCAAATAAAAATTGTTGTGTTACTTTGTAAAAATAATAGTATTCATTTTATAAAGATGTTTATATATATGTAGCCTTATAAATAAGAAGACAGGCAAGAAATGAGCACAGAAATGATAGCTTTTATTTTTTAAATCACAACTAAAGTTGTCAAAACATCTTTAAAAAGTGGGATAACTTTAGCTTTATTTAGCCCTCTCTTATAAAGTTTAATAAAAAAGAAGCGAAAAGGTTTCACCGAAGTTTTATCAACAACCGTTTATATAAATATCACACTTGTATTTTATTTATCGTAATTTATTATCTATAACAAAATAAATTTAGTTTAATGTCAATTATAAGGATAGAGTTATTTCAAACAAGGCCTATTTTATTAATAAGTGTAAGAAAAGATTTTAAAGAACTCATAAACCGGATTAAACGAACTCTAATTGAACCCATTTCAACGGTGTTGTAACCGGCTCGTCAAATGCAAAACCATAAATCCTAAACCATAAAGTGGAGCTCTAAAAACATTGACGAGCACTCAAGTATGAATACACAATTAGCTGAAAACGTAATTTGTAAACCCTAAAAGCTTACCTTCCAATGTTAAGCCCTCAAATGTTAAACCTAAAGCTAAACCGTAAAAGGCTAAACTCTAAAGCTTTACTCTATAACTAAACGCTAAAAGTTAAATCATAAATCTAAACCCTTAAACCTAAACCCTAAAAGCCTAACGCAAAATTGAAACCGAAGCTAAACCATAAAAGCTAGACTCAAAAGCTAAACTTTAAAAGTTAAGACTGTAGAGTTTGACGAGACGGTTCCAACGTCGCTAAATCGCTAAATTTAATCGGAGTTCGTTTGAGCCAGATCGATTTAAGTTTAACTTTAAAATTACTCATACACTTTCTTAAAATAAACCCCTTGTTTACTTAAACCTTCCCCTCAATTATAATTGTTTGTACGGAACCGAAATATATTCTTTTCATTAATGCAACGTATCTTGTTTAGCTACCGTTCCAAATTGTATCAACTCAGCATTGCTAGAAAAATAGCAATTACGGCCGGTAAAGACAGTCGCAACTTTTGCTTTAAATTTGCAACCAAATCTCAACAATTGCAACAAATTTTGTGACTGGTAAATTTGGTCGCAAAACCAAACCTTGCACTCATTTTGGTCGCAAACAAGTCATGAATTGCAGTATGAAATTACCCACGAAGTTTTTTGCCACAACAATTTTGGTCAAACAATCGCAAAAGTGCTTATTGTAATATACATACGAATAACATGCATTATCATATTTAGTTTAACTATACAATTGATAACTAATTTTTGTTAATATAACATATATGAAAAAGAATATTATTCATGATAGTTAACATTTCATTGTCTTAAATTTAATCTTTATTAATGACCACGCTAATTTGTTATTTGCTATTCACCAATATTCTACGGGATTAGGTATTTAGGTGTGAAGCCAAACAAGTTAGCCCAAGCTTAACTTTAGTTTGTTTGACAATTTGATTAGTTTGGGCTTATTACTCGAGTTGGTCGACAATTTGATTGCTATACAAGTATACATAATGATCTCGAGTCATAATTTAAGTGAAAGAAAACAAAAACATGAGAAAAGTAGTGAAAGAAAAGATGACAAAGGGATGTCTAATTAATTTATGTGTTTCGTAGTTGCAAGTAAGTCCAGTTAACCATGATCTACTCTAAATCGATTCGTTAAAAAATCAAATCTCCTCGAGTTTAAATGAGTCAAAATTTGAGCTCAAGGAGCTCGTTTGATAAATGAACTTGAATACCAAATATGATTATGCATGCGAGCTTAAATAGTCTATTTTAATTATGAATGCAATAATATTCATTTCTTATAACAAATAAAGAATTACACTTTAAATAATTACACTAAGTTATGTAAACATCAAGATAAATATGATTAAAACTAATTATATATGTATATAAACAAACAAAAAAATTGTAATAAATAATAGCACGACTCAACCTAGAGCTTAAAAACTAGTCATTTGGCCAAAGCTTAAGGTTTTTAGTAACTAGTAAGATTTCAATATTTATTTTTGTGCATTATGTATTTATGTATATCTATATTTAAATATTATAATAAACTTATTTACTTGGCGGTGACGGAAGAATATATTCGTCCTTCAACTTTTATAATCTTGTGGACTACTTTTGTTTTCTCCTTTTTCTTCTTTTCTTTAGGCACACAAAGGTCCCCATGTTCGTTATAATGTATTTGACGTGATTTTGGTTGGTTTCTGTCAATTATTATATCATAGCTACAGTTCCGATATATATTATATAATGCATTCATGCGAAAACAATTTTAAGCAGAGACATATGAAATATATAATTATTTTTCTTTAAAATGACTTGCAGTAGAGGCAAAAGATGGCAACAATCAACTTATGTATCATTTTTAAAGTTATAAATATATTTATCTATATGATTTTTTTATTTAAAATTAATCAGTAACAGTACAACAGCAAATATAATATAGAAATATTATCTTTTACACTTATTTTCCAATTTCCATATAACTCATCTCAACAAATTAACCACCACCAGTTCACGACTAAATATATTTTTACACTATTTTTTCTTTTAAATTGAGGATACATGCACAGACAATCAACGTTTCAATTAGATCCGTTATACTACTATTAGATTCAGTTTTTTTCTTTATTCTTTACACAAGATCAGTCTTAAAATATTAAATAGATCCAGATGCAATTAAAATATAAAATATAGTTAGAAAAATTAACTTGGATGTAAAAACACAATTTTTATGAACATATGATGTAAAACACACACACACATAAGAACTACTCATGAGTTGAATACAATAAAGTAAAGTGGATATAAATCCATCTAGTTCTAGTTATGGCATACAAACAAGTTTAGTAATACAAAATATGTAAAACTATGCATATGAATTGTAGTTGTGGTATGTGAGTTTTTTTATTTTGGAATTTTTTTCTTTATAAATCAAGACAGCCTTAAAAAATAGGATTCGATGAATTGAAGGATGGTCCAGAGAAAGGTCGAAGCAGAGACTCAACGGCCTCAAGATGACTTTAGAAAAAAAAAAGGAAAAGGAAAAAATGTCTTTATAGTAAAGAAAAATAAACTTTCTATCCTTTCTCCTTTTTTAACATTCCTTTTATAAAATATCTACAACAGACATGAAAGTCTATGTTAGTCAGGAAAAAAAAAAACACCACTATAATAATGATTTTGATTTTGCTGATAATAAATACAGAAAATTAGAAAAAAGAGAGCTCATACTTTCTATTTTTTATAGAAAAAGAACTCAAATATAAAAACATATAGTATTCATTTTTTACTATGTCACATATTTTGTGAGTTTTGTTAGAGCACCGATTAACGCTTCATCTCTCTCCAATTCAATCTCTTCTTCTACCACATTCTTTTTCCATGATGGAAAATTGATAAAAACAACGTACTAAGATAGAAAATAAAGTAGGTTTATATAACAAAATATAGGAAATAATAATAATAAAGTAAGTGAAAGTGAAATAGAAATTTAGATAGAGAATTACCAATGACTTTTTACTTTTTAGCCTAGTAGCACTCCATCTACATACTCAAATGGTAGGTCACTAGTTCAAAACCCAACAAATCAGTTGGCAAGGGTATACTTCATAAGCAGGTTTCTCTTGAGGAATGATGAGTTCGTTCGAGTACGTCTCACGCCAACATCTGAGCTTATCACTGGGGTTGCCAGCGGACTGTGCTTGGAGCACGTGGGTTGTTAGGTAAGGGAGAGCCATTTGATCTATGGAAAAGAAGGTCGTTGAGACCTCTTTCACCATTTAAAAAAGACGCGAATTGTTAGACAAAATTATATATTAATTTAGAAAAATAATAATATTTGGTTAAATCATATAGATACGAATATAGAGAATGAGATTTGAATGTTCTAAGATAAAAAAAAAGGTAAACTAATGATATATAACATTTGATGTGAAAATGGTAAAAAATATTACCTCAATAATTTGATGAATTTACTTTTCCTCACACATCCGTGTAGTCCACTCAATGTCTCTCATACTTCTCTAGTCCCCACGACCCCACCTCCTAAGCTTTTCTATCATTCAAGTGTTTAAAAAGTGTGCAATCATCACCCTTCAAAAACTCCATACTCACCCATAAAAATTCACCATACAAAGAAATAAAAACCGTAATCAAACTGCGTACCTGCATTACTTTTGAGGAATGAAATTGCCCTCCGTTTCCTCCCAAAACAGCCTCTCCTCGATCGATAACTCCGGTGATAATCGCTACGAGCCCAAATCAGTTCTTGAAACTCGCCGGAGTCCGCCCAGTCCGGTCACCGGTAATTCGTCGGAGTTCAATTCTTTTGATTTTAACACTAATTTGTTATTGTCGACAGAGGAGAATTTTGAACATGGAATGATTAATCAGATTGAAGAATGGGATTCTGATTCTCTAATGAGAGAATTAGGGCTTTATGATGATACCAACAAGTCTGCTTACCCTCTTGATTTACCCGATCTCCCGCCCTTTTTTCACTCGGATTTTGAAACCTTGAACCCGTATTCGAACCAAAACCTTTTTGATTTGATGAGCCAGCATGATGATGGAAACGAGTTCGATTGTAGGGACGAGTTAATCCTGCTAGCCGAGTCCGTTGAAACTCAGTCATTTCAGCTGGCGCAAGTGATACTGGCGAGGCTCAATCAGCGGCTTCGTTCACCTACCGGAAGAGCGAATCAGAGAGCTGCGTTTTACTTCAAAGAAGCGATTCAGTCCCTACTCACTGGGTCAACTCGTAGCTTTCAGACTTGTACATCTTATGAAATCGTACAGATAATTAAAGCGTCGAAGACGTTCTCCACCGTCTCGCCGATTCCGTTGTTCTCTAGCTTCACCGCCAATCAAGCGATCCTTGATGCGGTGGACGGTGCGATGAAGATACACGTCATCGATTTCGACATCGGATTTGGCGGCCAATGGGCGTCGTTTCTGAAAGCGGTGGCTGAGAAGGCGGAAGCTCGGAAGGTTAATCCACCGGTTGTGAGGATCACCGCCGTGGTTCCTGAAGAATACGAACCGGAATCACGATTGATTAAAAACAATCTAGATCAATTCTCTAGCGATCTAAACTTACGTTTCGAAATTGATTTCGTATCCATCCGAGTATTCGAATACGTATCTTTCAAATCAATCGAGTTCATGAAAGGAGAGAAGACGGCGATTCTTCTTTCGCCGACGATTTTCCGACGCATCGGATCTGGTTTCGTCAGCGATCTCCAGCGAGTTTCGCCAAACGTCGTCGTATACGTGGACACCGAATTGAACGGATATGGCGCGATGTCGTTCCGTCAAACGGTGATCGACGGGTTAAAATTATACACAGCGATACTGGAATCACTGGAGGCGGCAAACGTCGGTGGTAGCATGGGCGGAGGTGACTGGATGAGGAGCATTGAGATGTTCGTGTTACTGCCGAAGATAATTGCAACGGTGGAGTACGCCGGCCGGACTGTGACGTCAGGGAGAGAGGTGTTGCGTATGGCGGGAATGAAGACGGTAGGGATGAGTCAATTCGCTGAGTTTCAGGCGGAGTGTTTGGTTAGACGGGTACAAGTCAGAGGGTTCCACGTGGTAAAACAACAGACGGAGATGATGCTTTGCTGGCATGATAGGCCACTTGTTGCCACGTCAGCATGGACTTGGTAGCTGTCGCGCGATGTAATTAGTAAACGTATATGAGTGGTTTTAAACTTTTAATTTAGAGACGGTTTGAGGATGTGGAAATAATACTTGTCATTAGGCTTATGGAAATAGCGATATGTGACGATGATCGATTTAGAATTCTCTTGAAAAAGATCTAGTTTGGTTATTTGAACATGTAAGCATCCTTCATTAATCACGTTTTACGTAGCAGGTTTCAAAAAAACATCGTACTTACGTTTTATCTAATTTCTACTTACATTTTGAAACAATGTCACTGAATTTGTTTTAGTATTTGCATGCAATGTTTGTCCTTTTGAGTTGTGTTTTGATTACTTTTGAGCTAAGATATTGACTATGAATTAAACAAGGATCCAATTTATGGGAAGCATGTGTTTTGCCAGAGGTAATGACAGTTCATAAACCGATTAAATGATCACTAATTCTATCATAGAAATTTCAAGTCAGAGTAAGAGAATGATTTATGTTGTCAATGCTTTAACTTGGTACCAACAATTTGCATAATTTGTTTAGTTGGATGAGGATATATGGAAAGAGAGAAGTTGAGTCATTATACAACGCACACTAACCACCATAAGTGCCCTAGTGTTCAATCCCACTAGGTGATGCTTTGGGTGGTCAGCCCACGGCGGTGATAGGGGCAGGGTCGAGCATAACGCGATTTGGGGCAGAGATAGCAGTTCGAACCCCATCCCTTGATTTGGCTTTATAACCGTGAGTCGGTTGCCTCCTGCGGCGTTCTGGGGCGAGGGCTGTCGCAGGCCGGTCGGCGAGTCCGGAACACTCGTTTTATATAACGCACACGTGCCTTTACAAGTAACTGAAGCATATGGGATCTGATCGATACTTGCAGCTGATCATGGACGAAAATTTTAAAACAAACCACTAACTACATAGTACGGAAACGTCAAATCGTATATCATGTCAGCTAAACAATCTTACTTATTGGTTTAACAGTTTGGTTTTGAAAGTACGAACCAAAATTTCCATTTATTTATTAAATCAATGATCTTTAAAATTTTAAATTGCTAAACATGTGAGTTGAACGTGGGATTAGTAAACATTTTTAAAATACATAAATTACAATACATAAACTACAAATGAGCATGTGAGTTGAACGTGGGATTAGTAAAAAACGCACGTGAGTTTTAACAGAGTATGTAAACATTTTATGCATAGTGAATAAGCCACAATATGTTTTTTTAAAATTTTGTGTAATAATCCTCTAGATGTTGGTGTTCTTCCAACCATTAAGTCAAGCCAACGCTGGTTTAGTACTTCTGAGACACTATGCACATGTAGTTATACCATAAGATATGATAACTCAGAAAAATACTTTAAACAATAAAAAAGGTTAAATGAGAACACATAATTCTCATGTCATTCCTAGACTTTCTGATATAATTTTAACTTTTACAACAAACATCAAGACAAGAGATTACCTATATTAAATATCTTATAATGTCATAGTTACCTTGGTTAACGTGTGTAAGAGCATGTTGCACTTCTCAATCAATCCTACAGTCGATTTCTCTTGATGACTCGAAAATCGTTGTGACCTAATTGTATAAGCTTAGAATGTTACTTTGTTGTCATGATGTCAACTGTCACCTTCATTTGTTCGAGATTGAAGATGTGCATCGAGTTTTGTGACAGCTTCAGGTCCAAAAAACCTGGTTAATTCATCCTATCCAACCAACATAAATCATATGTGTTAAACATGTTGTAATATTCCGCCACTTAATTACACAACATAATGAAATTGCTAAATTAGTAATTTTCTAAACCTTTATTGAATCATTTTCAGCTGTAAGTTTCCCACATTCCTCAGAAAGCCTTTGTAGCTCATCTCTAAGTGAGTGATTCTCGTTGTTTAGTGTCTCTACTCTTGCCTGTAACTCCTCACACTCAGCCTGGAAATATAAGGTATATTATTAAATATTGCCAAATTAAAATTAAAATATGGCCGAATATATATTGCCTCCATCATAATTATAAAAGAAGACATCATATTGCAGGAATTGAGTTGACCAGTCCTTTGACCCGATATTACCTGCTTGCGCAGCCTTGATCTTCTAGCCGACTCTCTATTGGATTGTTTCCTTTTTTGCCTTTTTAATTCGCGCTCGTCCTGCTAAAATATTCATGTATGTTTTTTAAGTTAATTACCGCATAATCAGAAAACAAATCAACAGAAGCTTTAAAAAGGGTATAGGTAATAAACCAGCAAATAACTACTTTTTTGTATACCTGAACCCACTGATCAGCCATAATTGGGGGTGGGCCCACTGGTTGTGAGACACCGGTGTGGTTCGGTTGCATTTTCATAGAACCGGATCCAGCGGATGGGTTCCACAGGTCCATTCCAATATTAAGATTGGTAGCAGGCATAGAAACTACTGGATTCCCAGGTACTGGCATCTGCATGTTTGTTCCAGAATTGTTGTTTCGCGCATTTGCTGCAGATATTAATTTTATAAATTTTAAATATTTTCGAACATGCACGTAAAACTAAGATTTAAGTGTGTAGAATTAATTACCATCTGCAAGCATCTGATGGAAGCTTCCCTTTTTGCCTCCGGAATATTCCTGAAGGTACGGATTTGATAAGTCAATATATAACGAAAACGTTAAAGAGTTAGTTACACAAATGGTCCTTATAGTTTGCGAAAAGTAACGGGTTTGGGTACTAAGGATTTAAAGTGTTTGGGTTTTATGCTTTCAATTTTGACACGTGTTTGGTTATTAAGGTTAATTTCCGTGATGAAATGACCAAATTAACTTTTTACTTTTTGAATAATCATATTTAAAGGGTATTTTGGTCATTCATCCTAACTTTACAGAAAAGTTAACAGAAGTTTGTTTTTATACCCAATCTCGTTGCAAACTGCAAGCATAAACCAAAACTTGTTACTTTAAACCCTTACTATCCAAACATGTTACTTTTTGCAAACTATAGGGACCATTTTTGTAGTTAAATCTACATTAAATCTTAAAACCAAAAATCGACTACTAATGTGGATACACTTTATGTTGAGCTCAATTTGATTACGAGAATTAGGGGGTGATTGTTGGGCTTAATTCCCGAGTACAGGTATATCACAAGTAGGTGATATGGACGGGCCCATGTAACTCTAATAACAAGTGAGTTTTAGGGTTTAAGGGGTTTTAGATAACTTGGTGACCAAGTCGGGTCTCCACTATATATACGTAGCCATGTATTAGGGTTATGTGTGTCTATGAGTTGTAATTGAGTTTTGAGTCAGTTTCTCAGCTATAATAATATTGGAACGTTATTCCAATCTGTCGATAATAAACAAGAACACGATAGATTGGAAAGCAGATTGGATTTAGAAACCAGTTTAATCAGTTTTTTGACCAGCTTGGTTCGGGTCAAACTAGTTTCAAACTGACTCGAACATGATGGTTTAGGAACCGATTACAAAGTGACAGTTCGGGTTCAAACCGGTTCAATCATGGCGGTTCAAGAACCAATTACAATATGACTGTTCAGGTTTGAACTTATTGAACCGGTTTCAGCCGGTTCAATTTCGGGTTGGGTTATCGGTAGTGGTTTTGGAACCGGTTTTTCTTTGTCATGTTTGAAGAGACAGATTATGTTATTAAGACCACAATCAAGAACCAAAAACCAAGAATCCTACAATTATCAACTCTTTCAACCAGTCAAACAAAAACTTTATTATTTAATTAAAAAAAATTAGCTATACTATTATTAAATAAAATACAATCAGCACTTGGAAGCAACAATGACCAAGAATTTGACCTTTTATAATCTAAAGTTTCAAATTAATAATAATATCAGGAGTTTGTGGTTCAAGATTTTACCAAAAATGTAGTGCATATGCTGCCATAAGCTTCAATTATCAACTATTATGTGCAGATATATTTTGACCTGCAGAAAGAGTAATGAAACCAAAGTATAACTCAAAAATTTAAATACATACGTAATTAATAAAATAAATAAAAAAATAATAAAGAGAACGTACCATTAACTTTGAGACAAGATCACAAGACCAAAGTATGTAGCTATACCAAGAAAAACGAGAGATACAAGTCCCCTGTAATTTTTAACTTTTAATAGGATATTAAAAAGATTCTATTAATATTGAAACTAGATAATTAAAAGGAAGATTATGCAATGATAATGAAATAATAATAATAACTGACCAAATGACACCCCAACCGACACCATTACACGGACAGGGACATACTTCTGCAAACTTTTCAGCATCACTAGTGTGAACTTGTCTAGATATTAAATCACCGTATATATCTGCAAAAAAGTGTAAAATTTTAATTTTTGATTGTATAAATTTAAGCACGGTGAGTAAGTAAATGCAATATTTTAGAAGATTTCCTCAAAATTAATTTAGATCATACCATAGATAGAAAACACACTATTCATCACACCTGCAACATAACATATTTCAGTTACATATGGAGTTGGAAAAAAATAGTAGTAAAAAATAAAAAATAAATAAATAAAGAGTTGAAGGTGGTAATACCGATGAACATTATGATGTACCGAAGAATTCGAACTTTTGTAGTTTCTTGCAAAACCCAAACTATAGCAAGTACCAAAATAAATCCTGGTAATTGTAGTGAAAGTAAAAAAAAATGTCAAAGGTTGTAAATTTATATAAATTAGGAAAAATGGATTCTAATAATCTAAACTATGACCCATTGGCTTGGGTGATAATAATCCATACTAACAGTTTGGCCAGTGATATTCTCAACTTCACTTTCATTGACCAGGAATAACATAATCATCAATTCATCATTAATTTCCACTCGATTTTCACTTGTAAATTTTCCCATTACATTAACAATCATCTTTGTGAGCGAAATCTAATAGAAATCAATATTAACTATGCAACTGGGATTCGAAAGTGAAAGTTGGGATTATTATTGGTCAAACTTTAAAGTATCATAGTTTAGAACATCCAATTTGCCTATAAATAATTAGGATTAAAAGTGATAATTCAATCTGTTACTAGCGAAAGTGTAGACCCGGGTTTTTTTTTTATTTCTATTGGTTCAAACATGTAAAAAAGTGTTTTTAAAAATAGATTTAAAGGAAAAGGGTCAAAATTTACCAAAAACCCGCCCCACCTACCCGTTTTGTCATCTCTAATTAGAACAAAAGACTTTTAAAAGCGAGTATGGTCATACCTATGCAAAGCCCGCGAAGTGTCCACTGTAAATATGACATAACAGATTAAAGATCAGAGAGCAATTTCAACTAATTTATGTAAAACCAATTTATCAAATAATAATTATTTTTTAAATAAAGGGTCAAAGAGGTCAAATTAGAAACTTTAGCTAAAAAAAGGGGTCAAATGGTTAATTGATTAAGCAGGTAATCATGACCTCCTAAGTTATATCAACTAATTAATTATTTACAATATTAAATAAATGAATACAGATTAATAAAATCAGAAATGGATTTGATAAATGAGATGGAGGAAGTTGTTTACATTTTTAGCAACAAAAAGCACAATAATTAAAGCAGCAGCTAAACAACCAGCAGAAATTCTTGATGCTAAAAGATTTGTTGATGCCAATATCAAAACCATTCCCCAAAATGAAGATCCTAAATCTTTCAAGCCACAAGAAACATTGTGAAACTTAATAGGCAGTTGAAAACTGATCATTTTGTTAAGAAAATAAAAATAAATAAATAAAATTACATCCAGCTGGTAATATAAACCAATATACGCCGCCACGTGTGTGAGTCATTCCACCTTCATCAGCATAAATTTGCATTCCTTCAACCTTCATTTCACATGAGAAGTTAATGTCAAGCGGAATTAATTTCAATTAAATTACTTAAAAAATATAATTGGGTCGATTTGGGTTTTCTTTATTTTAAACGGGTCAAATCAAAAAATTTAGCTCAAAGGGGAACTGGTCAAACAGCTTAAAAGTATCCTAAAGTCTAATTTCAATCACACAAAAACCTAAATTATTCTTACTCAAAGATTTAGATTATTATTATAATGATACTCTTTTGTAATCATTATTTATGCATAATTTAATTAAAGAAAACAAATTTGAAGAAAGAAAAATGTTGTGGGTGACCCAATGGACCCAGCCCATTTTGATTTTTGACCCATATTAAAAATGGTCTTCTTGCCACATCTACAAAGTGTAAAAAATATTATTATAGAATTTCTTACATGACCACATGTAAGTTTGCAAGCAACAGCATGACTTGCTTCATGAAGAAATATAGTTACAAGCTTAAATGGTAAAAGAACTACTGTCCTCCATAGCTACAAGAAAATAATAAAAAATAAAACATATAAGAAATTAAGGGCATGATATGACAAAAAAAAAACCATAATATATAAAAACAACATATAAATGTGAATTTGTTAAAGATTTCGCCATTTAAGTAGTTCAAGAGAAAAGAAACATCCACCAGAAAATATTTAAACACAAGGAGGAAACACAAGAGCCTTTTAGATATATTTGCATACCATGAAAAAAAATTAAAAAATAAAATAAAAAAATAGCAGTGTTTTTAGTGTAAAAGGTTAAAGCTTAAAAGATGATAATTTTTATTATTGTGTAATACACTAGCACCAATGAACATGATTCTGTTATGGAATTGAATAATCTTTCACTACTTATAGAATATAGAGACCTCAAAACTTAACAGCTATCAATACAATGTTCATCATCATGATAAAGAAAACATCAATTTCTCATGACATTATATAGTTAATTGTTGCTAATTTAATTTATTGGCAGAGTTGCACAATGTTACATTATGATGATAGTTCAATTCCAACTAACCATTACACTTGCTATAATGCAAAACAAAAACAAAAAAAACAAGAACACAGAGATCGATTTTAGTTGATTACATAGTTTACTTAGCAACAAAACTATAAATACAACTGTTAAAACTATTCTATCTTACATCCAGTTGTAACTCTTTGAAAAGCTAAAAACCGAACCAGTGAAATTTAGGTAACAAATAACCAGATAAACAAATTTAACAAGTAAACCGATACTTCAACTCAAACATAATGCAGATTTAGTTACCGAAATTGAACGCACCACAATCATTTCCTAAAAACTGCAATTTAATTACCATATTAAGTTTAAAAACGGGATCGAATTATCGAAACAACGAACAGAAACACTGACGGAATCCCAAACTTTAAGATAATCTAATCTAAGAGAAGTAATTAAGAGCAAACCGCAAGAATGACGATCACACAGAAAGCCAGAGTAATTAGGAACGCTAATTGATCATGATTACAGCAGTTTCTAAGCTCCCAATTCGCCATTTTAATCGTTGTAAAATCCCTACTGATATACAGAGACGAGAGATTGATAAGAGAAATGAAGAAAATTATAAATTTTTGCAGGTGGGTTGGGATCTAGAGAGAGGATGGCCATGATTTATGGAGCGAGTCAATGAATATTTTACAAATAATTTGAGTAAGAGAGAGATTTTAAGACAGTGAGAGACTTGGGGAAGAACAATGCATATGATTGTTTTATCATTGACTGAATTCAAAGTTTTTTGTTTAAACAATTACACATATACTGTGTGGGTCCGGATAATAATCATGCATTCAAATTTAAATACTCGGAAAAGAATTTAGTATCCTCAAAATTAAAAACCATGTTAAAAGGTTATTAAAATAAAAGTATTATAATATTTTAAATATAACTGAATTGAACTCTCTCTTTATCTTTTACATTTTTGTGTGGTTGATTCTATATCAATTAGACGCTATGAAGCATTCTTAATTTTTTCTATAACTAATCGTGTTTGTTGTTACGTGATCTCCTTTTCTGTTTCTTGATAGAGTATATATTATATACTTCTAGTTAAGCAGGTTGATTTATTGGGTTTGGTTTAGTGTTTCCTTAAATTCATTTTTTCAAGTTTGGTTCTGAGTATGCTACTCGGAACCAAATGTACTGATTTAGAACGGAAAAAGTTGCTTGGAAAAAAAAAAACTTAACTTGCTTTTAACTTCTAAAATCAAACCACGGTAAAATCTTTAAAAATCTTTGAGTAACTGGCAAGTTACAGAATTAAACTTGAATTTTGAATCACTTGAGAGTTGATTTACTTCACTTTGCTTATACTTTTGAAGAGAACAAGAATTGTGTTGCACTTGAATCAAATAAATTAAGATCAAACCTCAAATGGGTAAGCTAACTAAAACCTCAAAAAATGCAACCCCAAGAGTCAAGATATATCAAATACCGAAAACTACCAATTGTGCACCAAAAGTCCAAAACCATACCGGACCCAACCCAAAAAATCGATCAGTTAACATTAATTATTAACTAAAAACTTTGGTTATGGATTGGCTAAATGACCTAATTTTTTTCAGTTTTAAAACATCTAATCTAATCCTATTAACCACTTGTTCATGCACCTTACAAGATTTAAACTTTTAACCTTTTGGTTAGAAATGAAAGTTGAGACACCTTAAACATAATATACAACACATTTGGCCACTTTCAATAACAGTAAAATACCTAATTCACCATATTATTTGAAAGTTTATGAACGATGCGTGATCATGTTGGTAAAGGAAATCCCTACACATTCAAACGAAACACTTCAAGAATGCCAAACGAGATCACATACAATCTTTTAAACACATCTAAAAATCAAACAATAAAAGTACTTTTTAACCGATTTAAGTAACATCATCAATTTTAATAACTACTTTTGATCGGTCACTTAAAATGTACTAGGAACATATAGATGAAACAAAAGCTTGAAACATCAATTCTTTGTTGTCTCATCAATCTTGATCTAATTTCTCTGTTCCTGAAAGAAAGTGAGAAACAAAGGAATAAACCACTTGCTAAAACAACATATGATCAAACAAACAGGTACAACATTATTAGTAAAACAATTATAATACTCAATAAAACAATGATTAATACCATTAAAAAAATATTTGATAGAGGCTCAACTTGATAAATATTTCTCTTGTTAGTTTATAATTTTATATGATGTATAACAAGTTAACAAAAGACTGGGTTAAAAAGAAAAATTAATTTTCAGAGGAATGAATAGCTTTTTCCCCTTTTAAAGTTTTGGTAACCAAGAACTAATCTTGAATACACCTCAACAACCGATTTGAAATTATTAGATACCCAACTACATTTCAAACAATTCTATAATTTTACTAATTTCAACCTTTTACCAAGTAAACATACTAATTATTATATATATTTTTGACTTACGTAATAAATTAAGGTAATGGTCAGGTATCAAACGGGCATCACTAATCATATACCTGTCCAAATGCCATGAAAATTTCTAAAACTAATCTCATACCAATCACATTACCTAAATTACTCTAAAAAAATATCAGATCATTATTTTAAAACTAGTTATTATAATCCGGTCTAATATATTAATCATATGTAAACTTTACCCCTGATATTATGTTATTGGCGCAACATCTGCTGTAGCTGAAGAACTTGGTTTCTTTGATCTGGTGGTAGCAGATTAATCTGTTCTGGTGTCAGACTCATCACCTGTTGAAGTAACGCCTTTTCCATGTCAGCAGTTAACTGCAAAAAAATACAAAATTCTAAATTAAAAAACCATATTGAAAAAGATTAGAATATTATAATGCTTTAGTCAGCTTTTGATGTACTTTCTTCCCATTATCATAAGACACGACCAAAATTTGACCCGTTTCATATAGAAAAGAAACGGGTCAAAAAAATAAGGAAAAAACTTACTGATACGGGTCGAGGAGGCTGACTGGCGGAGGGCATATGAGGAGGAAGAAAGGGTGGCGGCGGAGACGGTCCTCCAGGAAGATGTGATGGATTTTCAGGCATCCAATTGGATCCTCTGTCGGGTTGGATTCCCATTTGATTAAATTCCATTCCTACATGTGAACCTCCACCCTGTTAAACCAAGTCAAATTAGAGATTCATAATAACGAATTGTAAATTGAACCTTAGTGAATATTTTCAAGTGATGCTTATGGTTTGGAGCATATCAACATGAGGAATTTACCTTTACGGGTCTTTGCATGTCTATTTGCTAATCTATGATTAATGATAATATATTTGTTACTAGTTATCCTTCCACCATTTCTTTTGTTATTAGCGGTTGTATATGCCTATTAGGGGTGTTCAAACAATCCGAAATCAGAAAAAATACAAAATCCGATCCGTATCCAAATCCGAAAGATCCGTTCCAAAATTCTATTCAGATTTCAGATCAATCCGATCCGAATCCAAATTCCTGATTTGGATATGATTTGGATTTAAAAAGAAAAGATAACTCGGATATTCATTTAATCCGAATAAAACTAGGTGTTAAGAACTTAGGATATGTCACTAAATGTTTTTACTTTTAATTTCAATATATAGTACAAATACACATCTATTGATCCTAACCTATAACATGCTTTTTTGAAAAGTAATGATCAATATATACAAAGATTAAGTATATAAGATTATTTTAAGGATCGTGACTCCAAATAAAGATTAGAATAACTAATAGCAATACCTGGTACAATGTTTGAGATGGTGGTTGATTTGGAAGTGGTGGTTGTCCTTGAGAAAAAGGAGGGGCTAGACTAGTGGGTGGTCTTGAACCTGACTGCAACATTATAAATATAAAAGAAAAATAAATACAATAGTTATATATAAAATGGAATAGAGCATAGACGATATATAACAAGAACGAAAAATACATTATTAAAAAATCACCAGTTTAGCACTTAAAAGTCTTTTAACACCTTTATATGAATAAAGTTAACGTGTAATTTTTCATTCATTTTATTATGAATAAAGTTGAAAATAAATAACCACTGTGAGATGTTTTCAGAAATGCGGTTTCATTCCAGACAAATAAACAGCCTTTTCTCATTCTTGAAATGGACATTTGCATTCTTTCCACGTTGCAAAAATCGGTAATCGACCAAATCAGCCGGAAAACGTTCTAATCGTTTATTTTTTGGATTTTAACTTTTAAACGACTTTTTTGAGTCTCTTTAGTCAGTCATTGAGGTATTTAAAAAAAAATAACACTTATTTTGAAAAATTACATATAAACTCCAAATCTAATTAATCCCTGATTAGTACCAGCAGTTAGCGATTTCTACAACACTGTCTTTCTATGATTTTATCATAACCAAATAACAACACTACATAAAAAACTGAAACGAAACCTACAATTATGACTTAAAACTTACATGAAACATGGGTTGCGAGTGGTGCAGTGGCGGTGCATTCTGATGCTGAAAACCTGCACTGGGCCCCATGTGAGGATAACTTTGATGAGGAAAAGGCGGCATTGATGGTGGTCTGGGTTGTGGCGGTAGTGGCGGTTGAAGTGGCAGATGAGGCTGCTGCAACGGGACGGTTGCAGGCGGCATTGTGGGTTGAATAACTGACGGTGGTGGTTGGGTGGAATAATGAGGTGGCATTGGTGGTGGTGGTGCTGGCTGGACATTGATATGGCTTCTGCTATGTTGTGGTGGTTGTAAAGGGAGTGATGGTAAAGAGGGATTTGAAGGAGAAATAGATGATGATGATGGTGATGGAGTGATCTGAGTAATTGGTTGCTGAGCTGGCGGTGTTGGTTGTTGAGAATGTTGAGGTCCATCTGGTTGAACTTTAGGTATCTAAATTGTTGTTATAATATCAGTTCCCAAACATAAATAAATATATAAAAACACAAACATAAATCAATTTTTGTGAAAAGGAGTTTCAAGTCAATCTGACCCACTTCGATGTGTAAAAAAAAATTACCTGTTTTGACCCATTACCCAACTTGTCCAATTTACAACCTTCATAATAAAAATGTACAAACAGTAATAAGTCAGCATACCTCTTGAGGTGGCTGCAGCATTCCAAGCATTATTTGTGCCTGATTAAACAAAGAAAGTATTAAAAGAAAAATTTTGACCTAAAACTTAATCATAGAGTAATTTACACGTGTAAATAAAAGTGGTGAATACGCATGCATGCTTAAATAATGAAGTTATTTGAGTGATACCAACATCAGTGAAACTAGAAACTGATCAACAATAGTACAATACAGAAAAAGGTAACACATTGATATTCAATTTTTAATTTTTATGATACTAAAAGCCTAAACTGTTGAAACCTAATAATTTCAACTAATAATTTCAACAGCACATTAAACATTCAACTAAACTAAAGCTCATATATAAAATCAGCAAAGAAAAAATGTAAAAAATGGCAGATACAAAGAGGCATATCACACGAGAAGACAGCAACACGCATACCTGAAGTTGAGTGAATGTCTTAAATGTTATTATTCAATACTGTAAACACATTATAGAAGTTCAATGAAACAATAAAATAATGGACAACTAATTTCTACATTTGTCTCAATTATTAGTTTTCTTGCAGCAACTTCTTCCATGTTTTACAAATCTAAATATAATCACTACATGATGAGAAAACCATAATTATATTCAATTTCACCCAAACATTTAAAAGATTCAAGTCACATTAAATCAGCCCTAAATAGAATAGTTCAAGACCTGGAAGAGAGCTTTGGTGAGTGGAGGGTTTTGAATCAAGATTTGCCTCGCTTGGTCCTGATTTTGTTCTATTAATGTCTGCATATCACAACACAGATTAATCAATCACACTGAAATAAGTCAAAAATAAGAAATTTTTTGATTATTTATCAATCTTCAACCCTAAATCAGTGAAATAAGTTATCAAACTGCACACTGGCCCCGAATTGAGGCCGCTTTTACTAAATTGTTCCAAATAAGAGGACCAATTGGACTAAATTTCTCGAACGCAACATAGTTTTCCAAAAAAATTGGAAAATAGCGTTGAATTGCTTAAGGAATGGAGCAAGTGGTATGCAAGAAAAAAACTAACATAAAGAGCGATTTATGTTTACCTTCATCTGGGACATGATATCGTAGAGTTGATTCTTTGACATTCCAGCTAGATTCATCGAAAGACCGTCACCGGTTACCTGATTTCCGGCCATTCTCCCGGATGATTACGAAGAAGTGGTTAAAACTTGGGGGTCTTTGGGAGAAGAGAGTGATTTAGGTTTACAACGAAAGAGCGCACGATGAACTTGATGGATGTTTGATTACCAATACGGCAATACATGTTTAAGCGTACTTGTATCCGGTAAAATGGACGGTTCGGGTCAGGCAGGGTGTCGGCCGTTGGCTCAGCATGGGATTCAGCCAGAACGGGTCCGGTCACATTGGTCATCGGGTCAATTTAGAAGTTGGTCAATACTTGAGAGTTGAGAGATTTGTTGAAATTCTTCTGAATATTCTTTTTTTTACACCAAATTTTAATTAACATTTTGTGTCAACAAGACTTGAATTTTCTCATTTTGTTTTATGGGTTTTTACTTTTTACAACTAAAATACCATAGAGGCAACGCCCCTGTTTTTCTTCTGTATAATTAAAACTAACTTGCTTGATGTCACGAGCAGCCTAAAAACAAGATCTTTTTACCGAAATGGGGACCTTCCCGGAACAATAAAGAAGCATATAGGGCTGTCCGGAAGTATCCGAGACATTACGAACATTCCGGAACAGCCCGTTCCAATCCGGAACAGTACGGAATACTCTAGAACGATCAAGAAGTCTCTGGAAGACTCCGGAATGACTAGGAAGTCTCTGGAACAGCCCGGTCCAATCTAGAACCATACGGAACACTCGGGAATGATCTAGATCAGCTCGGAACTATCTAGAACGATCCATGTGGTTGTAGCATCAAGAAGGAGCAAAGATGGATCCGGAACAATCTTAGAAGTGTATAAATGTAGATGTGCATAGAAATGTATATATGTATTTAGATATAGAAATATCTGGAAACATAGGCCACTAGTATAAATAGGACCATTGGTCCTCATTTGGAGAGCACCCAAAAACGCACACAAGCATTGTAGAGATCTTGTACTCACACCTTGTAATCTTTGTAAGCAACACAAGTACGGTTTACTTGTAAGTCTTGCAACTCTCTCTTGTCGTTACAACTTTTGGGTCACAATCGGGTTTAAGGCTGTTCTTAGAAGCGTCTAAGAGCCGCACTCGAGTTCCAGAAGTTAACTCCGTGACATTGAGCTGTTTTCATTCCAAGATGCTTCTGAAAGTCTGTCGTATGAACCATTTCTACACAAGTTTCAATAATCATATGAACTTATTAATATTTTGTACACCATATATTACAAGATATTATTGGAAAAACTTTTGTAAGTGAACTATTACTCTAACAAAAAAAAAATTAAACTACTAATTGTAAAAACATTAGCATTAAAAAACTTTGAAACTGAAAATTCAAGCCTGGATTCAAAGGGAAAACATTGCAAAAGATAGGATGACTACGAAAAGAATAAGGTAAAACTAGGATTTCTACGAAGAATATATTAAACTAGAAGTCATGCATTGCAAGAAGCGATGAGGATTAAGTATTGAAGATCAATAGAATCGACATCAAGAGAAAAAAAAAGGTTAAAATTGACAATATATTAAGAAGACAGTTCATTCTGACTCGGGTGTTTTGTTCGTCCACCCATTATGATCAATGATGTATGAGGTCTTCCTCCATTTTGCCCATATGTACCCATGTATAAATTATTTGAAGCCGAAAGTGACCCATTATTTGATAATAAATTAATAACTACTCTTTAACATCTATACTAAATAGTACAAACACCCTATAATATGTTATGAGATTTATGACTAGAACCCACACAAATGAAAGTCAACTTATAAGATTTTGTGAGTCAACATATAAGATTTTGTTGCACCGGATATGGTTTTTTGCTTTGCTTCTTTTTGGTCTATTTTAGACAAGAGGTTCATGATAACATATCAATAGTTTATTTATACTCATCATTTGTAAATTTTAACTTTTTAAGAGTAAACTGCATTTTTCTCATGGTTCGTATAGTAATATAATTTTAGTCTAACCTTAACAGTTTTCATCTTTAAAGCTTCAATTTTAGTCTAAATTTTAACTTTTTAAGAGTAAACAATTTCCCTTGTTGTATACTTGTATACTTTTAATGACAATAAACAAGTCAAAGATAATTACTTAGAGGGGTTGTGTCGTATTTGAGATATCCATCATTTACACATGATCAATGATATTTTGCATTATGTATAGTACAAAGTAAAGACACATTGAAACTAATATCTTAAATAAAGATGGTAAGGTTACATGTTGTGTTCAAAAAATTATTTAAAGGTTTATAATTTAATAACACAATTTTTCGTAATTTTTCATATTTTATTATTATTCGTAATGTTACATGTAATCTTATTAATGAGAAGTGGTTATATATTCATGAATTATGTGAGCTTTTTTGTTTTGTCTTAATAATGATAGTAAATTTTATTAACACATGAACAATTTGATATTTTGTAGCATGTGGTTTATGTTTGTTTTAGCATAGTATTTATATATATAGTTAAATAATATTATGAAGAATTTTTACTTGACATTGTATCATTTTTGTTGGGTACGTATAATATGGTTGTGCCTTCTCGGTTGTTATGATTCCTCACGATGGCCTCTCGGTGTGTTTTGTTCTCGATGAAATATCCTCATGATGGCCTCCTCTCGGTGATACTATGGTGGGCCGCTCGAAGACTTTAATTTGTTTATTATTGTTTAGTTTAGTCGTGGGCTTTGCCTTGTAATTGGTAATATATAAACCGAGAGCTTTCATTAGGTTAGGGTCAGCCGTTCACTTTTCATTGTTTTAGTTTTGCTTTTGTTCTTGAACAAGATTGTACCAGTCAATCCTAGAGGTTGAGTGCAATTCAATAAAGCAATCATTCTTCATCTTATTTGTGTTCGTGTTCTTAATATTGTGATCGTTTGTTTTCCGCGCAAACGAGTTATTTACTTGATATCACACTGTTAGATCTGGATACGGGACTAACAACAATGTCGTTTCGGGCAGGAGGAGGTTTGTGAGATTCAGGAGGTTTGTGATGATTATGAAAAGGAGGTTTGTGAGATTCAGGAGATGCGATCAATTCTAGGCCGAGTTTTATGATGATTATGACAAGGAGGTTTGTGAGATTCACAAAACGTTTAGAAAAAAGCAAAGAGTTGGGACATTTGAGGAAAATTGAAGGCCAAGGGGGAGGGAAGCCCCCTTACACATTCTTTCACTTGGTAGAGTGGTGAATTGTCGAGTGGAACTTCCAATTGTGGATTTTATATCATGAGTCATCACTTTTGCGTCATTTTATGTTTTGAGTCATATTCGTGTCAAACTGAGTCGTCATCGCGAAAGTCCTACCCGGTTAGCAAGGAGACACATTCACGTAGCGGGTCCTTTAATTTCACGAAAAACCGAGGTCAAAAGTGGAAGAACTAATGAGGAAAAGATAGGCAAGTTTGTGGATCATGTGCTCAAAATTCCAAAACTTACTGTTCCGCTTATTCTACGTGACACGCACCGTTGTACCCTTTAACTCGCGCGATACTTAAATTTCAATGATTTGATGATTAATGCAATGAATATGCTTGGCTAAATTCGTATGTAGTTGTCTAGGTAATGTTGATTGCATGATTGTTTGTAATTAATGGTGTTTGGACTATGATACATGTTAATTGGTAGTAATTAAGTTAAAATATAATATGTAATTAATCAAATAGCAGTTACGTAATGGTAATTGGTAACTAATTCAAGTCTAGGTGTAGTTTGTCTATGAATTGCATTGATGTCTTGTCTAATTTGCTAGTTTAAGTTGCGTTTTGCGTTCTTGAGACCGAGAGGGTATGGGAATAGTTTTCTATTGTTGGTTTGGTTAAATTGGGTGGACCGAGAGGATGACCTAAGGTAATTAGACTAGTCTTTAGCATTAAAGTGTGAATTGTTTAATTGTTTGTGGTCCTTAGTGCACGGTTTAGGCCGAGAGGAAAATCGGGTGCGGAATACTTAGATTACATGATAGGTTAGGCCGAGAGGAAACTTATCTATAGATTTGGGGTGTTAATAAGTTAATCTAATAGGAGTCTTCGTTATAGTGGTTCAGGCCAAGAGGATAGTTCTACATAGCTTACTTACGCCATTAGTTAACTAATATATATAGAAACCAAATCATCAATTGTGGAGTCCAAGATCCATTATTACTTGTTGGGTCATATAAAATTGTTGTACTTCCCGTTACTCCTCTCGGCTGATATGGTCTTCTCATTGGCATTCCTCACGATGGTTATTGGTCTCGATGGTGGTCTCGATGGTTATAGAGAAGTAACAATGGGCTTCGTAGGCTTTAGTTTATTATTATATGTTAGTGGGCCTTTGTGTAATCGGTGGATATATAAACCGAGTTATTTGTTTAGGTCATTAAGTCGTTCACATTAATTGTTTTATTTTGCTTTTGGCTCTCAACGAACAAGTATTTTACCAGTAGATCCTAGAGATCGAGTGTAATTAAATCAAGCATTTGTTCTTCGTGTTCTTGTCTTTCTAAGTATTATTCGTCTTAGGTTTGTTTGTATTCCGCGC
>WOUH02000036.1:7484409-7501863 GCA_009936405.2 Stevia rebaudiana
CAAAAAAAGTAAACCATAGAGTATCATAGGCAAAATTTAAAAATTTGGACGAATCTGGCAATTTTAAGTAAACCACAGGGACGAAAAATGCAATTAACTCTTTAACTTTTTTTGAGCAACGTTTTTTTTACGTCTATCCCTCACTTTCGCGTCATGTAAGCAAGGTTAACTACTCGATCTTCGTGAGAATTCACGACCACACCAGATACGCAGGAACCCCGTGGAATGGGTAACCTTCGTCCCCTCATCGTTTTCAAACTCGGGTTGAATATGAATTCGATCCATCACTTGATGTCCTTCAAGCCGTAACCAAATAAATTCAAACCCTAGGTAAAAGCTCAAACTATTGCCCTGGGTTTCATGACTACAGTTTAACTGCTATTTCAAGATTGGGTTTCATTTATTTGTAAATTACCCTTTCCATTTGTTGATTAGCTTTCACCAGAATTTATTTAACAGATAACAAATTATAACAAAAATTACAAAAACACATTCTTATTGAGATGGAATCAAATATTATAGAAGATTAATAACAAAAAATATAAAAAAAATTTAATAACTAAATACAAAAGTAATATTTAAACCAATAACATCTGGGGCTCATGGTTTTTAAACATTCAAATTTTAGCTTAATTCATATACAAGTCAACCAAACGAGTTAATTAGTGAGTTTATGTTAAATTAAAATCGTCTTGTTTAGAAACCAAGCCAGCCTAGCTCGAATCATTTATAACCAAGTCAATTTCTACTTTGATACACAAACTTTATTAATCGGTATTTTCTTTTATGTTAATATTAATACTTATGCAAAAATAGTAATATAGACTTAAATAGTGTAGATATTAGTAAACCTAAAATTACCACAAAATAAAATAAAAAATGTAATAAAACAAAATAATAGATTTTTTAATATTTGAACGGAAAAGAAAATAATTGATTAATTTTAAAACATTCTAAAGTAAAGCAAAAAATGTATAAAAAAAAATAACCCTCTAGCATTTAATTTGTTTGTTGGCAATTTTATCATGAAACTTCCATGTGAAATGTGACACCCATTCTCTAACAACAAAAACTTCAAAAAGCAAAACCTAACCCTTTACCTTATCAATTTCTCTTCATGGACCCAATCACGGATCTACCGCCAATGACCACCGATCACTTCTCCGACCCGTCTCCGCCGGTCACCGGCAACCATACCCACCCGCCTTACGCCGAGGTAATTTCAAGATTATTTGCTGAATCTTCTTCTTGATTATGCAATAACTGTTGAAATCAGCTCAATAAATTCGTATTTATGTTTGTATCAGATGATAATTGCTGCAATTACTGCTCTAAAAGATAAAGATGGGTCAAGTAGACAAGCAATTTCAAAATACATAGAGAGAGAGTTCACTAATTTACCCCCTACTCACTCCACCTTGTTGACTCACCATCTGAAACGGTTGAAGAATCTGGGTCAACTCGTGATGGTGAAACATTCTTACATGTTACCTCTTAGATCTGGTCAATTTCAGCCTTCTGGATCCACGGATTACCACCAGCCTTCACTTGATTTCAGTGGTGGTGGTGATGTTACCGATGCAAATGTTCCTACTGTTGGTGTTGATTATGGGAATTTACCTTCCGGGTCAACTAAAAGGAAACCGGGTCGACCCCCTAAGCTTAAACCAGTACCCGGGTTAGGTGTACACAATCCGATTCCAAATGTTGAACCGTATAATTCAGCAGATGTTTCGTCTTATCAACCTCAGTTTCAATATCATGGTCAAGATGTTGGTGATAGTTATGGGTCTGGTTCGGGTTCGGGTTTTGATGGGCATTCTGCAGGTGGGTCTGAACCGCTTTTTGCTTCATTAGGATTGGGAGATGATGGTGTTGTGGTTCCACCGCCGGAGAACACACCGGTGGCGGTGAAAAGGGGCCGTGGTCGCCCGCCTAAGTCCGCCAGTGCTTCTGGTGGTCAAGTAATCGGTTCGGGTGGTCATGTGGATGGTTCCGGTGGCGGTGAAAGTCTGGCTCTGGTGGTTGGTTCTGGTGGTGGTGAAATTGAAGCGGGAAAAAAGGCGAATGGTGTAAGGGTGAAGAGGGGTCGAGGAAGACCGAGGAGGGTTGGATTCGGGGCGGTTAGGGTTCCGTTATCTGGAAATTATAATAGGCCAAGAGGACGACCGAAGCGGGTCGCGGTTAATGGTGGTGCGGGTGCGGGTGTATTGGGTTTAAGAAAACGCGGTCGACCCGCTCGCAACTTGGTTAATGATTCAAAAGGGAAGCCGTTTGGTAGTATCAGTAAGGTATTAATTTTTATATTTTTAGTTATTAACTTATTATTATAATTCAGGTCTATTTAATAATGCATTGTTAAGAAATTTATTGTGAATTGGGGTGATTGAACTTTTTGTCTATTTTTGTGAACTTGTTATGATTAGTTGAAATGTTAATATTAGGTTTGTATGTATAATCTTGGTCTATTAACCTGAAACAGCATGTCTAAAGTTTATTAGATTTTATTTGTTAACAGATTATTAAATATAATTAATTTTGTTTTCGCTATAGTAATTATTTTTAATTAAACACGATATACGAGGTTTTAAGCATTAAAAAGTAAAAACCCAGTTTATTTTTTTATTAATTTATCTGTTTGACCGTAGTTGACCCAATTCATAAGGAAGTGGTTCGTGTTTTGGATTTGAGTTTAAATAAGAAAATTTCCCCATAGTTAATTATAGGATCAAAATAAGAAACATGATAAGATGCCATTTTTTAACAACTAAGATAACACAAGTTTATGGACTTAAATACTATAATTGAACTCGTTAGAGGATCAAATAATGTCGTTTTTCATTTATATTATAGATTTAGAGTTTATGTACAAACTAACCAATCTATATATGATCAGTCATGAGGGGTAAATAGTTCATTAATGATTCTTTCTACATGTAGTTAACCATAAGTGGTGAGTCATATGTTGACTATTATTTTACAATACTTATTATAGATACAATCTTACACATCATAAATGACATGAGAATCCTGCCATATGTTTAGTATATAAATTTAAATGAAGTTTAAGAGGGCAAATTGTTATTGTTTGTAATCATACAAATATGTTTATTATTATAATAATAATAATTATTATTATTATTATTATTGTTATTGGTTCTATGCAAATACTCAAATTCTAATCATTGGGATTTAGTGTTCTTCAGTCTTCACTATATTCGTGTTTGTGTGCTGATAATTAGCATAACATTTGATATATGACTTCCAACTTATAGATAATTACTAAATGGCCCCTGTAAAATTTTGATGGATGATTTACTCGTTTTAAATAATATTATCTACAGGTTGGACCTGGAACTGCAGTAATAGTGACAGACCCAACACAGCTTGCATCTTATCTAGAATTAAAGAGCAAATATGAGGATTTAGTAAGTTGAAATTTAATTTTTTACAGTTGTATATGTTTATGTTTATGTTTATATAGAGGTGGCAATTTATACCTCACCGGTCGATTTGGTTTATATTTTTTTAATTTAGCGAGTAAAATAATAAAATTAGCTTTAAATGATAATTTGGGCCGGTTAAGTCCAAGAGTTGAAAGTCATTCAAATGTGTAGTTTTAATGTGAATAAAGCATCTTAATTTGTTATTTAGATTATTAATTTTGAAAATATATTTGACACCCTATTTATCATCAAAATCTTTTACAGTTTTGGACAAAAGTGTTTCTGCTAAACCCAATCTGACCAGACCTGTTGACCCGTACGAGAACGGGTTTTGGCCAAAACGGGTTGTTTTGGTAGAAACATCAGCAAATTGTAATTGCAAAAAATATTATTTGAATAATGATTCAGTTTTTTCTAATGGATCATTTCTCAATGAAGTAAATACAGAATATCATATGGGTGACTTTTAAAAATCTTTCCTTTTTAGCCAAATTTTTCTAATTAACAATAATCAGACATATTTTTTGAAGTAATAAGTTTTTACCAAATTCTTTATATAGGAAATTAATATAAACTTACCCAAGGGTTTTGCATAACCGATCAATCATTGGTTGAATTTCGCGTAGATAAAAAAAAATTAAGTAAATTAGACAAGCATGTGGCCGATCTAGAAAAAAACAAAGTTTAAAATAAAAATAATAAATAGAGTAAACTACAGTTTTTGTTCTTGAGGTTTGCAATGATTAACAGTTTTAGTCCACCCTTAACAGTTTTCGTCCTTAACATTTCAACGCTTAACAGTTTTTGTTCCTAACGTTTCAAGTCTTAACAGTTCCGGTCCCTAACGTTTCAAGTTTTAACAGTTTCCGTCCGTAACTTTTCAATTTTTAACAGTTTCCGCCCCTAACTTTTCAATTTTTACAGTTTTCGTCCCTAACGTTTCAAGTTTCAACAGTTTCCGTCCCTAGCGTTTCAAGTTTTAACAGTTTTCTGTAAAGTGTACAAGGACGAAAACTGTTAAGACTTGAAACCTTAGAGATGAAATCCGTTAAGCGTGGACTGAAACTGTTCAAGCTTACAAACCTCAAGGACCAAAACTACAGTTTTACTCTAATAAATAACTTTAAGCCACATTTTGGTGTATTTGTTAATAAAAATATAATTATTTGCAGCAATCAAAAGTAAAGCAAGTGACAAGTATGGTGAAGTCATACATAGACCCTGGTTACGGAAGCACCGCGTTAGGGGCATTACAGGAACTTGAAGATCTGGCTGCACAAGTCAATCAACCATCGTCACACGATCAAACCGATGAACTCGCACCGCCTTCTCAAATTTAGTAGAAGATGTTGAAAACAACAAAGTTGGCGGCTAGTTGAAGATGAGGTCCAACACGGATTTGTGAAAAACAATTTGCCTTTTTATGAACCCATTGCTTTGGTTATGATGATGATGATGATGTATAAATGAATGTAGTCATGCTCTAACTTCTTAGAAGATGGTGTCTGTGTTTTTCAGTTGGTTATTGTAGGGTTTGACACTTGTATTCGGGTTTGTATGCTCTCATTGATAGCAAGGGTTTGTTGAGTAAAATCATTGTTAGATTATAAATGTAGGCAAAACGGTGTTAGTTTGGATTACTTTTATATCATTGGTACTAGTCAAACCGAATGTGTGATAAGTGAGGCGTTTGATGTTGTTACTTAGGTTTTAGAGAGAGAAAGTAATTTCAGTGATATTGTTACGTAGATTTTAGAGAGAGAAAGTAATTTCAGTGGGAGAGGTAAGCTGTTATGTATACCGTGAGCGTTAACAACCGTAACA
This sequence comes from Stevia rebaudiana, assembly GCA_009936405.2. Classification (NCBI taxonomy): domain Eukaryota; kingdom Viridiplantae; phylum Streptophyta; class Magnoliopsida; order Asterales; family Asteraceae; genus Stevia; species Stevia rebaudiana. The sequence goes on from WOUH02000036.1 coordinate 7,489,680, forward strand.
GACTCGTTAGTTAGCTAGATATAATGAACTTTTGACTTCTTTTGCAAGAATGATAGAAATGGTCCTTATACTTTGGACTATTATTCGATTAAGAACTAAACATAAAGTCCCTATGTAACAACTAATCCTGATCGAGTATGGTCATAGGTTGTGGTGTGGGATGGTTGGTAGGTAATGGATGTAGTAGTGGTAATGCCATGAGTGTGTTTTCAAGAGGGACACATGAAAAACTAGATGAATACGAGCATCAATTAGGAGGTTCAAAAGATAAGCTACGAGACCAATCCTTATCGATTACAAGATTTGATAAGGACCATAGGACCAATGAGACAACTTGGGGTGTTTGTGGGTTCGAAGGGTCGTTTGAACATAAGGATGAAGTTTGAGGCAAACCCACGTACCCACTTCCCAAGATCTCTCAGAACGATGGCGATTTGCAGACTATTTCAGTGGTTGGTGCGATGGTGTCTGGTTAGCCGGTGAGAGGAGGTGCGACGGCGTTAGAGGTGAGCGGATGGTGGTGGCTGATGATGGAGATTAAAGGTCGTTGATAGTAGCGTGTGTGTATGTATATCCAATGATGTGAGTGATATGTGTATGTATATCATATAATGTGTATAAGGATCTCGTACATCTCGTACATTATGCAATATAACTTTTAGTGTTTTATTTGAGACAACCAAATTTTGCTTTTAATATATATAATAATAAGTTATTTATTTAAAAAAAGTCATAAGGACATCCAATCAAAGGTCCAAATAACAATAAAAATAACCCGTTTTAACTTGTTCAGCCCATTCATTTCGCCACCGATAGCAACCAACAAACCATATATGTTTCCCTTGAAACCTCACTATTCAAGAAAAACTGTTGGAAGATGTGAATGGTTGTTACACAATTATTAGAATATGCTTAATTCCAACCCGAATCTTTTTAAGGTCAACTCAACGCCACATTACCATCCCACGTTTTGAGTTTTTACCTATTTTGTACCCACCCCATCCCACGCTACCTTACACATATTTATAATATTTAGGGTAAACTATAAAATGAGTCAATGTGGATTGTGGGTGCTTCCACCTTAAGTCCCCAACTCCATACATTCGCAACCTAAGTCCCCGTGGTACCCGATTGCAGCCAATTGAATCCCTTCCGTCAATAACTATTAACTTATTCTGACGATTGCCTTCTCTCTTTCTCTGTGAATATGCCTGCACCACCCACCACCACTATCTCCAATCTCCAGCACCTTTAAACTTGTTACTGAAACCCTTCATCAGTAAAAAGAGCTTGAATCGGTTAAAAAACAAAAAATCCCATCAAGGATAACTCCATGACCTCGAAGCAAACTCCATAACCCATTGCTGTCATTTTCTACTTTAACCCCATTGAAGCAAACTCCATGACCCATTACTAGTATTTGAAATGACCGCCATTAAGGTCGCCAAAGGAGGGGTTTGTTTTCGATGTTGATATTATTCATGCCTTGAATCAACCTTTTGAGTTTTTTATTTGTGAATTAGGTTCTTGGGGTTAAAGTGGAAAATGATAGGAGTGACTCAGATCGCGAAAGACAAGTGTATAATAGTCTTTTTTGTTAAATCTGTTACCAAAAATTGGCTTCCATTACTGTTAGGAACTAGATTGACTGCAATCCATATCATCGATCCTGTGCTCAGCATGACTGGTATTACACTAAGCATTACATAACAAAGCTCATAAGAAGAAACTTGTATATCTAACAACTGAAAGACCGAACAAAAAGACTGCTTCCAGATAGACCCAAAGCTCTAATTGTTGCACATTTATTGGTCGACTTGAATCACGTTATGTCAACAAAAGGCTAAATTAATCTTGATCTTACCATAACTTTGATATAAGTACTAAATCAACATAGTTAACATAGAATTCAAAGAAAAACAGACTATAAACCTAAACATAATAAGGGTCCCGCATATTTCATGACTCGTCATCAAAAAAACCGTCTGAATCCTATAAATATCCATATCTGTAACACACACACACACACACACACTTGACATTATTCTTGAAAAACTACCATCTGTTGGTGGGTGGTTTAACTTTGTAAATCCTAACTATCCAGTTTGATGTTGTGAATGCTTCTTCCAAGTATTCAAGTTTCACGTCTTTGTTTCCAATTTCAACTCCCCTTGCTCGATCATACCTGACAACGTCATATATCATTTTATTTAAATTTAAATTATTATTACATTATGTAATACATCTTATGTGACAACAATTTGAACCAAAAATTAGATTACTCACCCTGGAGGTTTTCCATATTCTGTTGTTAACTCCCCAAAACGGTAATAGCATAGCTTGTACCTGCAAATCATTGTAAAATAAAATAAATATGTACAGATGTACATTAGACAATTTAAAATAAATAAAATTGGTTTAGTTGGTTTCAATAGTTAACGAAAAGAACTTACATTAGACAATTTAACATTTTGGGAGCTGCACCTTTATCGACACGATATTCACCGTTAACGAGATAATCAGGTTCTTTAATCACCGGGAAAACTCCACCACCAATTCTCACCATCCATAAAAACCTATATAATAAATTAATAACATAATTATAATCTGCCATATGCATCAATATAAGACACTACCATACTGTTATTAAGCATTCGTTTCCGTTTTACTAACTTCATTACATGAGAATGGAAACAATATATATATCACAAGGACTATCAGTGTAATAAACTCATATTACATAAAAAAAAATTAAAGAAATTTTTTTATATATACTTTTTAAAATAAATCGGTATTTAAAAATGATATTTTTTTTTACAAAAAACTAGGTTAATACACATGTATTATAGGAGATAAATAGGAAAATACTGAAATATTTAGTAGTTTTAAAAAAGGTCATTGTCGTTTTATGATTATTTGTTTTTTTTTTTAGTGTGTTCAAAAGAGAGAAAAATAATAAAACTAGTTATTTAATAAAACATAAGTTGGGAAAGCCTAAAATGATGGGATAAAAGTTATTTATTTATTTATTAACTAAGAAGAAGAAGATGGTTAAATACTTGTTAATATCATCAGACGAGTAACCGGTAACACCACCAAAAACAACCAACACATAATCAACATCAAGCGATCTCATTATCTCATAAGCTTCATCCTCATATGATGACATGGCGCGACCGACAGTTGCAATATGGGTATTATTCCATGTGTTATTGTCCACAATAACAGTCCTGTTCCCCATTGCGGTAATTTGATAACCATAATCCCACCACGACATTATTTTAGCATCTGAAGGAGTATTTTGTCTGAGCCAAAAGTATGCTTCGCGATAGTCGTCAAATATAACTCTTTGACCGTGGGCCCCACGTGCGGCTAGTACAATCGAGGGTGATGAGTATGCCTCTGATGTAACCCATGTGCAATGGATCGCGTATCTGCTTAGTAAATAGAACGCGCCAAAAAGCAATATCGTTGCACCATTTTTAAGGAAAGGTATTGACTGGTCAACTGAAGCTTGTTGCTGCAACAAGTATTTTACAAAAAGATTTTTTAAACTAAGGAAATGAAACCACTTATATGTATTTTATATATATAATGTAGTTATGGCTGTTATACACAAGTGGATCAGTACGCAAAAAAGAATAAAGATTGTTCAGATGTCACATATTTAATTCATCGTCTAATGAGAATAGTATTAAGAATTGATTTGGTATCATGAATATTATTCATAATACAGAGATATAGATCTTGAATTTAGTTTAGTTGTGTAAATGCTTTTGAGTTTTGACTGTGGTGATAAATTAGTGTAATAGAACACTAATTACCTAAGGTACTTAGTAATCCAATTAAATAGAAAAATTCAATTCATTACTGTTTAGACTTTAGACCTACTTAAATTTTAAAAATTCAATTCATTACTGTTTAGACTTTAGACCTACTTAAATTTTAAACAACTAGAACAGCAATCAGTTACAGAATCAATGCAGTTAATGAAAACACACCATTATTTCATTATTTACCTATATTATAATTCCAGTAATGAGCAATCTACCTTTTTTTTTCTTTTCATTGGGGCAATGATAGTAAAGTAACAAAGATTTAACTATAGGCCAATTAAAAAATGAATACGTAAGTTCCTACATTAAATCATAAACAGATCTATCAAATTCAAGAGTAGATAATTCATAATTCTGATTAAATATAAACATATGCTTGTATACCAATTTATCATTAGTATCTGTTATGGAAAGGTATTTGTATATGTAATGATATAATCCTGCACTGTTTGAAATAAAAATGAATGTTGGACGTTCAACTATTTAATATTTTACCACCTTGAATATTATAGAACTAACTAAAATTATAATGTCAAGAAACTAGATGTAATTATGTAAAATACAAAAACTTGCACGAGTCTGCCCATTATATCAATTAACAACTCAAAGTTTTATCAAACTAGATGTTAGTATGTCACACAAGAACAACTACTTTATAAACCTAAATCATGTTTTAAAACTCCACTTAAAAAATAAAAATAATACTTTTTTACCTTAGATGATCCCTTTGTGCTGCCTGTTCCCTTGGTAGACACGGTTTGACCCCTAATTGCTAGTGTCAAATTTTTAATCGTAGCTGATACCGCAATAGCACTTATAAGACATACCGCAGGTGTTGCAACAAGAATCAACCGAACCATCACACCCGCAAAATACATACTCGTAAGACCATACATTACAATGAAAATCGTGGCGTCTGACAAACGTTTAAAGCAGAAATATAAACCAGCTGGAAATAGAAAAAGTAATATATGGAAATCAAACATGAAAGACGACCATGCGGTAGGTTGGTGTTCAGAAACCGAAGCTATAATTGGTATATGATCTTTCGCGTATGTGGGGTCCAGTAATGAGTAGAACCGTCCGGTCCATGGTGAGATATAACCAGAAGCTGTACCGACTCCCAATGCGATAGCACCCAAACCAACCGCGGTTGTTACACCGATCCTCAAAAGAGCTTGAAACAGTTTCGTATCGTTTAACATGTGTTTTACCCAAATCAAGAAGTAAAATACCTACAAGCAATATAGAATTATGAAACTATCAGTGTAGTGGATTTGATTGATTTCATTTCAATGTAACTAGTAAAACCGATAAGGTTGAGAAGAAATACCTGAATCAAGAAGAAGACTCCCATTGCAGCCATATGTTCACCTGACTGAACATGTTGAAACCCAACAAATCGAATCTGCATTGCAAGCAACATTCCAACTATATACATACAATTATAAGCAACATACAACCTCATTGAATACCTACCAGTAATCAACAGCACCAGAACATATAACGGAATCAAATTGATGATAAACACATAACCACCCCATGCAGAGACCATATAAAAGTACCCAAAAGCAGAACCAAGAGACCAAGCAAGGGAACCAGTATTAACAGCCTTAACAAACAGATAAAATGTAAGCAACAACGCGAAAATCGCAACACCTTCGTTGTCATAAGATCCTGCAACCGATCTAGAAATGTATCCGGGACAAATCGCGATCAAAGCTGCAGCTACAAGACCAGCACCTGAATCCCACAACTCTTTCCCAAAGAAATACGCAACAATGGTGGTATTGGAAGCGAAAAATGGAGCAGTTAGCACACAAACCTCACGAATATGAACTGCAAATCGGAGGAATTTGAGAGTCCAGTAAATGATAGCAGCTGTGACCATGAGACCAGGATATAGAGTTCCACCGATGATTCGGCCGAGTGGATACCAACTCTCCGAGTCAAACCAGTTCCAGAACTCGTAGAAACCCTTTTCTGTCAAGTACAGAGTGGTTCGATAGTTGAAATACGGATCAAATTCATGAATCATGCTCTCGTAACGAAGAACGCTGAAGAGTCGAGTGATGAACGCTAAAATGTAGACGAGACAGAGGATTGTGACTCGGATCAACAGCTCTTGTTGCTTCGTTTTGAGTTTAAGGGTTTTGAGTGAGAATGTCGACGGCATAGATGATAGATCTGACTTCAAGGTCGCTTGATTCGACGCCGGCGACTGCGAAGACTTCGTGCCGCCCTTCACGGCGTCTGGTTTTCCGACCATGATCGACGAGCGAACCTGTGAATCGATCAATTGAAGATGTTTTCCAGTACAGATAATGAGATTTTGATCGGGTTTAGTGAAAACCCTACAAAGGAGATGAAGAAATGGGAGACTGGTGTTTCAACACTGAAGTCGTGACTATAGATCCAAAGCCGCCTTACCAACCTCCTAACAAAGTTTTTCCAAATATATAATAATTTTGATACCTCTTTTCAAAATGGATGATTAAACATTTAAACACCAATTTTAAGTCGAAAATGATGTATAAATCAAGAAAAAACATGGCTAATTGCTAACAAAATTAGGGACCACAAATTTTCTATCCACTTTTGTGTATGGTCTAGGCAGTAAGGTCTCAGGAATAATAAAATTATGTGTAAGATGTTTGAATTTTTATGTATAACACGTAGCTTATAACAATATTATCAATTTTTGATTTCTCAATTGGTTTGATGAACATAGAGTTGACTTGCATCAGAATATTGAATGAGAGTATTGAATATGATAAGATAAGATCAACAAGCAATTGAATAACAATGAAATGAAGAACAAATGATAATGAGCTTGATTCATTATCACAGATTAATAAAGAAATACATTAATTGTTGCTTGATTGAGACAAATGTACAAATCAATTTTGTCTCTCGTTGTATCTAAGCTTGCTCTCTCACACATAGAGCTCATGCTAACGTTACATTGATCATATCACAACACAAGATGTACAAAGTGACCAAAGACCATAAAGTTATTAACTATATGTATTATATGTGTATTTTATTATTGTATTTATTTGTATTTTATATCTATTCAATCGGTCAAAGATTCCTTCTAAAAATAGTTATAGATAAGTTTTGTAATTCATATGTAAATATGGTCATAAGGCATTTATGTTCAAACAAACACAAGCAAACTATTACACATCAACCCTTGGTTAACCTAGCTAGTCGTAATACACATTACCCTCAAAGAGTTATGTGTGATCACATGTTTGGTAGATTGGTCAGTCCAATAGATCTATCATCACCACAAATTGGCTAATACAGTTAATGATCAATGCACAAGTTAAGTTATAGCTTAGCATGGTGTATTAGGACATAAAGCACATATTTACACACAAAAATACAAGTTTGAATTGCGGTTTTTGCACACCCGAGATGTGTGACTCAATTGATACATGTCTGTGTAACTTTATTATTATAACACAATGGAAGTCATTTCAAAATATGGATTTCACAGCACAAGTCTTTTCAAAATGTTTATCTTTATAAAGATAACATTTTATAAACTCTGGGTCCACCCGGTATTTTTATTTATAAACCATTTAACACTATAGGAAAATCTTTGTTTGTCCCAAATAGTTACATCACATAAAATGCAGGCAAGGATTATAATTTAAGAGAATCTTAGTCCTCCTCAATCTGGCTTCCATTTTCCATAAAAACCTGTAAAATGCATGCTAGAATTTTGTCACAATAAAGTGACTATTATTAAATGCTTTAGATGATATATATTATGTGGTGTGTTTTATCGAGTCCAAAAATATATGTGTTCACCAATCATTGTGCTGATAAATATTCTCAAAAACCTTTTACATGTAATCATGGGAATTAGAAGCCAGTCACTCCTAAACACACCACTTGTGATTTCAATTAATTTGCAATGAAACATTTTTAATCTCTTATTTTAATGTATGTTTTGCAGCATGTGACACTTGGATTGTACTTGGAATCAGTGCCACATCCAAATGGGACAAAATTTAAGAGCACACCAATCATTCGGATGGAGATGCCATGGCTTGCTATATACAATCATATTGACTGTGGAGTTTTCTTAATGAGACACATGTAAACCTTTTTGGAATTGACTTAAAAGATTGGCAATGTGGGTTCAAACTAGTCAGGTCATCAACATAAGGAGATAATTGATCTACGACACCAGACCATAACGTGCGACATGAATACTGCTAAAGACTACACCATATCTGAAATGCAGGCGGTATTTTAAAGTTAATGCAAGGTCAAGAAAGGTTTTTAAGGAGAGTGCAGTCAGCAGCAGGATTGTTAAAACGTTTAAAATCACGTGGACTACGAATTTGGTTGTGAAAATGAACTTTCTATTTATGTTTCTTAATACACTGGTGGCTAGTTTGTTCATGAGTTCTATGGCCTTGTTTTATCTATGATACACTTTGATTCCAAAGAAGCCAAAGTTCTCCCCCTTGGGCTTTACAAACAAGAAAACGGATTCTATTAAATGGAGGACTCTTTGATCACATACTCATTATCTCATTGTTACAAATTAGTATAACTCTCAAGAATACTGAATACAAGAATTAGAAGCGTAATTGTATGTGTGTGGACTCGAATGTTTAAATGAATCTACAACTCCTATTTGCCTCTTCATTTATAAAGTTTGCTTCCCATTATGAGCTATCACCTATTTATTTCAAAAACAATCGACCGGATGATTTGAATCCTTAATTTTATTTGTTCAATATTTCTAAAATCCCAACTTAATGTGCGTGTTAAACTTCTGAATAACGATTAACATAATTAAACGTACTTGTGTTTTATCATTTTGCTCATTGACTTATTGACTTTTCATATCATAAAAGCTAATCCAAACACTTTTTGAAAAACTCATTTTCAAAAAGTTATAAGATAATAAGCACTTTTGAAATAAATAAACAATCCCAAATACCCCCTAAATATAGTATTTCAAATTTATGATTATTTTATAAATTCTAATTTTTTAACTTTGCATCTTCTATAAAACTAGTAAACAGAAGCAATGTCACATAATGAATCCTCTCCTTATAGTTTGTTTTTTTTTTTTTCTCTTTCCACTATCTAAAGTAGTAATTTGCCTCTCCTTATAGTTTTTTTTTTTTTTTTTTTTCTCTTTCCACTATCTAAAGTAGTAATTTGCCCAGGAGTTGACAAATTTTTGTCACCTTATGAAATTTTTATGCCGACAAATTTTTGGACTATATGTCAGATTAGGAACCTAGTTTTCTTGTGGTGTTGGTACTTTATTTTGGAAAATTTTAGTTTATTTAAAAGTATTTTAAGATTAACTGGATTAAGTATGTAACGTGTCATGTTTTTCTTTACTGGTCGCACTTATGTTTCAAAAATATTATTTGCTTGCAACCTCTTCGTCGATTCTGGCATAGATGACATCGAATCATTTTATAACAAGTTGACAAAAATATAAAATTGTTATGATTTTTTTTATTTATGAGATTTCAGTACTAAGATTTTATTTGTATAAATAAAATTATTTCATTTTGAGCAGGTTGCTTGATAACCATGATCATCAAACTTCTTCAAGTTTTTGTGTCAGGTCATCAGTGAATTTGACAAAAAAAATTCAAACTTCAGATATAGAGAAAAAACAACTTTTTGAATTAAAGTGGCAACTTGCCCATTCCACATGAACGAAAATGACAATTTAGTATTAAATAAAACAAATTTATAGATTTTTTCTGGGTTTATATAAGGTAAAGTTTCCAGAATGTTATTCAATCATGGGCTTAATCAACAATCAATACGAAATTTATCATAATCTTATTTGGTTAAGAACCCACAATCGAACGACGCTTTGGGGATGCAAATCAATTCAATTAGTAGTCAAGAAACATTCACGATCTCAAACCGAATTCGCTACACCTCTCAAGATCTTCAACAATTCGAAATTAAGCCCAGATCGTCACACATGAACACGGAAGCAAACCCAATCAATTCAAACACAATCGAGTTAATTGTTATGTGTATCCAACTAAAAGTTATTATGCCTTAATTTATTTGGGGCTAACAAAGAACCACTATAATTTTTTAGATTTGGTAACTAGGGCTTGTAAGTTTGAAATTGGGACAATGAAAAAGAAGATATAACCAGTTAAATTCCAACTCTTAACAATGAACCACCATATGGCTGTGTGGTTAATTAGGACGCGCATCTCATCAGCTTTTTTAGTAAAAAGATGAAACTATATTGATCATAATATTGAAGCTTCTTGTTGTTCAAGAAAGTACATATAACTAAAAGGAAACACAACAACCCAATTATAGACGAACAGGATAAAATCTATTACACCAAACATTTTCAACACCACACCTTTTCCTAGAATCTCCTTTAAAGTTGCATGATTCAAAGTTTAGATGTGCTTATTGCTCCCAGTAGTATCCTGTCACTTATATCATTTAGATTATGTGATTACCCATAACATAAAATTATTTGATTAAGTAGCTATGCAACATATGCAAGTAAAATATAACTTTTAGGAAAAAAAACAAACCTTAGGACGCATCACATGACCATGGCTAAATTGGAAAGATTCGATCAAATCCTGGTTTGGGCCATTACCATCCAAATATATTAGGAAATCATCATACGCGTATCTTTCGGAAGACAAAAATGGATGATTATTTACACCTTGTCCCACATCATGTATACCCGATATTGCTTGTGGAAAATCGGGCTGATTTGAGCCTATACCATTTTCATATGTGAATGGGGAATACTCAACATCATGTGAAATGTTTTTCTGACTAGATTCATACATCAATGATGAACCTATATACGGCATTCTTCCATACGTTCTTTCATTGGTTTCATGTTTAGAAAGATTACTAGAAAATGATTGATTCGTTGATGAAGTGGGTGGTGTTTGCTTGTCTTTAGATTTCCTTATTTTATTCCGGTATTTCTAGCATACGAGATTCAACTTTAGTAATAACGTAAAAAAACAACCAAAATCATATGAAATGAACTAAGCTAGCAATATGTTAGCATCCATAAAGTATGTTGAACTTTTATTGTTAATGTAATAATTACTAATTTTGGCTATGTATATGTGATATTTTTGGATCAAAAACAATTTTGGTTTGTAGATTCTATTTTATAAAATAAATACAACTCTTATAGAGATATTGAAGATTTAAATAAGAATACATAAGGAACAAAGGATTAAGTTAATAAACTTATAAATACTAATTGTTATTTTTTTAAGTTGAAGATGAAACAAGTTTGTTATGCATAGTCTATGTTGCACATAAATTACAATCTAACAGCTTACAACAACGTAATTAAATTATAAATTAAGAATGATAGATTATCACGGAATATAATTTATTCCAAGTGTTACCCAAACGTATTAAAGGGTTGTTTAGATCGTCGCATAGTCACACAAAAGCATAGAGTTTAACTAGATTACAATGATCAAATAAGAATATGAAGGCAGCTATTTTGACAAGAAAATAGAGAAAATTGATACTAATCTAGTTAGCTCACTTATGAATATGAAAAACTAACCTGGAGATGACTTGCAACCTGTTTTTTGGTAAGACCATGGACATTCATAAGCTTATGTATCTCCGTTGGATGACATCCTGATACCAAAACAGACGACATTCATTTACTGATAAGATAATAAAGAAGAGCACTCTACACTTGATCTTTTTCATATGTCATATAACAAAAGTAAGATTATATATGAAAGACAACGGGTTAATTACGAAAATAAACATTTTGACCTACTTTTTCACCATTGAGTTTCAACGTAAACAAAAATTTACATGTCCAAATGGGCCAATCATTATTCAATAAATAAGCACCAGTGACTATGACAACCATAATTTAGCTACAGGGAAAGTATATGTGTCCATAAAAACAAACAATAAAAATAATACATGTGCCATCGGTTAGGATCTAGCCTACGCGTTTAACTTGCTAGGGAAAAGAACCAAATTTGAATAAATTAGTTCGTTAAGTTGTTATCATTTCCATGAATTGGTTCACAAATGTTGTTGTAGCTACATGGATTCGTAACTTTCTTCTTGACCTTCGAGTCTATGTTCTAAAATCCATGATGGTTGGTTGTGACAATGTTTCAGTCGTATACTTATCCGGAAATCTAATTCTACATCAGCGTACAAAACATGTGGTCATGGACATCCATTTTGTTCGCGAGAAGGTACAGTCGGGTGCTCCATGTCGCGTCATCTTTTCAATATATATATATATATATATATATATATATAGGAGATAGTTATAATACATATAGTGCTTAACCTAC